>BTHU01000010.1:97567124-97854624 GCA_036184795.1 Tokudaia tokunoshimensis
CCTCTTCTTCTTCTTCTTCTTCTTCTTCTTCTTCTTCTTCTTCTTCTTCTTCTTCTTCTTCTTCCTCCCTCTCTCTCTCTCTCTCTCTCTCTCTCTCTCTCTCTCTCTCTCTCTCTCTCTCCCCTTTTCAATCCCTTTCTCTTCTATATCCCACATAATACCTGCAGGTCTGTTCTCTTTGTATTTCAAAGTCCTACGACTTGATGAGTGTATCATGACTCCCATGGACCTTATAGGTCTCTAGGCTTTATGGTAGAACTGCTGGTTTCTCACCATGTCCTGTAAGTGACAGCCACATCACCTTCCAGCATGACTTTCACACAGTGTTGGCAACAATCACATAAGTGACTGTGCCAGAGGGAAGTAGGGAACAGCAGTTGTTAGTCACCTCGTAAGAGGAGGTCACACCACCAGCAGCTTGCACTGCCTACTCCAGGATATTTCCTTCTCTGTTCCCTTTTTCCTTCTTAATGACTGCAGTCGACTGCTCTTACCTTCAAGAAGCATCGCTGTAAGTCCAGGTGGTGTTTCAGCAGAAGTCAATCAGAGATTGTTTGGGTATCAGCTGTGAACTTTCTGCTTCTTAGTTGAAAAGAAGCAAACAGACCCAGCAGTGTGAGCTGGAGCATGTGTGGGTTATTAATAATTTACTCGATCTATTGATGCTCAGTAATTGCAGGAGCTGAGAAAAGTTAGTTAATGATGTACCTGCCTGCACCACATTATAATTATGATGGTAGTTCCCCTATTATTAGGGCTGAGTAGGTGTTCCCATTAGAAACCTCAATTTTCAAGCTGATTGTCTTAGCCATTTCGAATCACATCAGGCCAAATCTTGGCAGACACTCTCACAGAGTGGATACACTTCCTTCCCAAATTATTTTTGTGCTAGCACAGAAGTGTCCTCCCTCAAATGACAGAAACTGTAAAGCCTGTTCCACTTTCAGGAACCCTTTTGTTATGCCCCGGATGACCATATATTGGGGAGACATTGTGCAAGGAAAAAAGCTGGGTTTTGCTGTCATGGATACTACATTGGTTCAAAGCACATCTTCTGAGAAAAATGAATTTCGAAATTTCAAAACAGGTCCAATGCATTCAGTGTGTGTGTGTGTGTGTGTGTGTGTGTGTGTGTGTGTGTGTGTGTGTAAACATGTGGGAGTCAAAGGACAACTTTCGAGTTCTCTCTTTCTAACTTGTGGGTCCTGGAAATCAAGCTCAGGTCACCCAACTTGGTGCCAAGCCCATTTACCTTCTGAGGCATCCTGCCACCCCAGAATGGGAATTTGTAAACACTATCCATGGAGTATCAGTTGGATTGTGTTTTCTCTCAGCTCTCCTTAAACTTGTACTGTTTGTTATCTCAAGTATGAGAAATCCAGTGCTGATATATGTACACACCGTATACACCTTTTAAAGAGTAAAACTTACTGGCTCATTAAATTAGGACTCAAAAAGTACAGAGTACTCGAGTTGCTCTAAAGCCAGCACAAGCAAGGTGGCTAATGTCTTACCTCATTCTCCATCTTTTAGTCTCTATGCTGCCCAGCTTTTGGTTGTCACATGTGCCTGGGGGAAACAGTTTAAAAGGAGAAAAGTTCATTTTGGCCCATTATTTCAAAGATTTCAGTCAAAGTAAACTGGCCCTATTACTTTGAGCCTGAGGTAAGACAGACTATCTTGACGGTGAGGGCATTCAGTGGAAGAAGCCACTCACCCCATGGCAACTAGAAAGTAGAAATGCATAGAGGATGATCCCTGTGGGGGTGGAAGAATACTTTAAAAGCTCACCCAATAACCCAAGTTCCTCCAGCCAGGTCCTGCTTCCTTATAGCCATTTAGCCGTGAGTTATCCAACAGATTAATACATTGATGACGGAGTTGTATCTATGACACTTCTCCTCTCAATAGTACCACAGCTTAGGATCAGGCATTCAACATATGAGCTTTCAAAGGTGTGCTTCCTTTCCAAACCATTACCATGTATTCTATGTTCAGGTTTTATTCCCAAAGAAATTTTTACCATGTGATCAGGCATAGACCTCCAGGCCATATTGCTAATATGTTGTTTTACAAAGCAATAGTTTCCCATGCATGAAAGGAGAAGAAGGGTCAGTCAGGGAGATGGTGTAGTATGTGAAGCATTCATCTTTGTCGCCAAGCCGGGCAGTCTCAATTCAATTCTCAGAACCCACATGGTGGAAGAACAGATTCCTGCAAGCTGCTCTCTGACCTCCACATGCTTACAGGCCTCCTGCCCCACAAAACATGCATACATACACATATATGCATAAATACATAATGAGTTAATATGTACGGATGAATTGATGTTAAAAATATACTGAAAAGATAAAAGGGCTGCAGATAATGGCTCAGTAGTTAAAAGTAAGTACTGTTCTTGCTGAGGACCCAAGATGGGGTCTCAAGGGAGCTGATACTGCCCTCAAATCCCAATCCCCAGCCTCTGCAGGTCACTGAATTCAATATGTGTAGTACACACATACACACAATTTAGAATAAAATAAATCCTTATAAATCAATAAAAGGAGAAGGAATAGGAAGTGGAAATTCCCAGTAATGAACTCATGCTTGAGGTTGGAAGGAAATTAGATCCTAAGGCACAGACTTGGAAAAGAGCCTATTCTGACGTTCCACTTCTAGAGTCCGAAGAGCTGTACCATGTCCACTGTACTGAAAGTATGGTCACAATGCAAGGACAAGTGTTACTACCAAAAGATGGAGGGTAAAGATGATGGACAAGAAAGAAAATGTGGATTGTCTGCCACTCTGTGTCCATTATCACATTCCTCTCTTTGTCTCTGTGGTGTGCCCTCCCCCCAAAAAAGCAGTAACCATCAACTCTTCATAACCATCACAGTTCAACACCCTCTTGCAACTTTGTCTCCCACTTCAGCCCTAAAATTTAAATCCAAATGGTGCCATAAGATGGTGTGCTGTAGCTGGCTGTGCAGTGTTGGGAATGACATGCAATACAGTTCATTAGATGCCATTTTGCATCATTGCCACTGACCTCTCTGTTGTTGCAGTGTCACTGGAGAGACACGAGTCTGTGAGTTCTCACATTAGTGAGAAGTAGTTAAGCACAGAAAATCATTGCCTTGTCTCGGACATAAAATAGTTTAGGTGAATTTCTTTTCAAGTCAGGCAATGGCACGTTGCATCCAAACAAGGTAGAACATTTTCTTGAAAAGTCAACAAAAATGGTAGGTCACAGAGAAGACCCATAGTTCCCGCAGAAGATTCCAACTGACATATAGCCATGAAAATGGTTTCCAGGGACCTAGTAATGCAAGTAAAGGAAAGAAGTAAAGATTGATGGCCAACCCAGTGATGACTTCATTGATGGATTTTGGAGGAGAGATTTGCGGTTTGCAGGGAATGTGCCCCTCAAGGGCAGTTCTTGCCCAGATGTTTCCTTTCTCCCTCCCTGGCCTTCATGGTGCACAGCCTCTTCCATCTCACACTCCTGTCACCAAGTCTCTATGCTTCACTGTAGGACCTAAGCCCTGCAGCCAGCATGCTTGGACAGACTTTTGAGAAACCTAATGACTAAGGCATCCTAGAGAATACAGCCCCATGCTTTTCCAATATTTTCATCTCTTAATGTATGGACTGCTTAATATCTTGTGCAAAACTCATTTCTTAGAATCATACTCTGCTCGAAGGTAAATAAATAAATAAATAAACAAATAAACAAATAAGTTTTTCTCCTATCCCCTTGTTCACTCTAACCTGTGTCGCTTGGCTGGATATAACCATTTTGTTTTTGTTTTATCTTGTTTATTTTTTTCCTAATAACTCAACTTTGGGTAAGAAAACAAAAGCAAAACCACTATCAAATGCATACCTGGAGGCACGGGTCAATTCTCCTGAACTTTCCCATGTCTATTGATTGAAACAAATCAATAAACATGATCTGATTTAGTCTTTACAGCCAGAGTATGAGTGTAACCTTTTTATTTTCTTCTTCCCTCTCTGTACCACCTTCCAGGAAATGCTGGGGCTAGTGAGAAAGGGTATCTATTAGAGAGAAGAAGGAGTGTCTATTTTCCTGCTGTGCTTTTTGTGGAAGTCACTGTAGTTGGAAAAGTACAAGGAATACAATTCAAAAAAGTCAATCATCTGGTACTATTGCTCTCAATTCAAGATTGAAAGAGATAGATGTAAATTATTCCAGCTAGGCACTAACCCCAGTACAAACATCCCTTCCCCAATAGACAGAATAGAAATAAAGAGGCAGAGCATTATCTTGACATCTCTGTGGGTTCACTTTTCAGTTTGTCCATCATTGCCATCACTGTTGTTGCTTCCATTATTAATATTTAAACAGCAGAGTTGTGTAAATATTCTGCCAGGAGATTTAACGAACTAGAATTTATACAGACATTTCTGTAGGTGGAAAAAAAAAACACTCCAGAGTATTTTGCTTGTAGGTGGTTTTTTTCAACATCCAAACGGCATTCTCTGAACACTACTATGTGTCAAATCTTGTGAGATTAAGAAATACCCAGAATTCCAGGTGTGGTGTCAAGTGCCTTTAATCCCAGCACTCCAGAGGCAGGGCAAGCAGATCTCAGAGAGTTCAAGTCCAGCCTGGTTTGCAAAAAGTATTCCAGGTTAGCCAGACATGACCAGACCAGAGAAACCTTGTCTGGCAAACAAAAAAGAAAAAGAAAAAGAAAGACAGACAGACAGACAGACAGACAGACAGACAGACAGACAGACAGACAGAAAGAAAGAAAGAAAGAAAGAAAGAAAGAAAGAAAGAAAGAAAGAAAGAAAGAAAGAAAGAAAGAAAGAAAGAAAAGAAAGAAAGAAAAAGAAATAGCCAGAGTTAGGCTGTGGATGTAGCTTATTTGATAGAGCACCTGCCTAGTAACTATAGAACCCTGAGTTTAATCAGCAGCTAAGCATATAATCTACCATGGTAATGACCTGTAGCCACAATACTCAGGAGATAGAAGCAGGAGGATCAGAAGTTCAGCATTATCCCTCCCTTCATAGTGAATTGGACACCAGTCTAGAATACATGAGACTATCACATACAAAAAAGAGAGAGAAAAGGAATGAGAAAAAACCCAAAATCAAGTCATAAGTCACAGTCCTTCCTCTTCTCAATTGGAAGAAAGGATGCTCTGGGGAAATAAAAAGATGCAAGCCATGACCTGTGAAGGGGCAGGTGCACAGTTGTATGAACCACCCCCTCTATGCATGGACAAAGTACAGTTAATGCATACGACAGATTTTTCCTGTGTCGTAGATGGAAGGCCAACTATAAAACCCCATCTTGAGACACCCCCGAATATTCTTTTTCTTATAATTTATCTGACAAGAGGCCATTTGTTTATATGCTTGGGGGGTGGGACCATTGCACAGATTGCCATTTCTGCATAGCTTTGAGGTTTAGATACTACTTTTCCTGTTCAATTGTTCATGCTAAATGTTAAAAAGGCAACGAGAGGATGCTGACTACAATGGATAGTTGGGAGAAAACAAGGAAAGAGAATCAGAAAATTTGCATTAGAAAATGGCACAATCTGCTCTGTGTGTGTGTGTGTGTGTGTGTGTGTGTGTGTGTGTGTGTGTGTTTGAGTATTTGCATGTGCCAAACACATGTGTAATTAAACATTAACATTAGACATTATGAGTAGTATTTATTTAATTCAGTGTGTCCCAAGTAATGCAGAACATATTCTAAAACCTACCTTGAAGATGGCACTACTAAGGTTTCAGAATGTTATTACTTGCTTAGCATTAGATGGTGATGGTAATGTACAGGTTTTATCTCTGCTTTAAATTTAACTTTACTCTCAAAATAGCACGTTGCCTTGAACTAGGTGGCAACAGTATCTGACTTGTGCTGTGCTTTGAGATTATCTGCATGCATGTATTTGAAAAGCCTTAGTGCAACTATGAAATTAATATTTTCGTAATTAAAGCTTACATAAATTTGTGGTTGTTTGCCCTAAATTTCTGACACTATGAATTTTATATCCTCATCAGATCCCTATGGTAGCAGCTCTTGGGCTGGAGAGATGGCTCAGCGGTTAAGAGCACTGACTGCTCTTCTGAAGGTCCTGAGTTCAAATCCCAGCAATCACATGGTGGCTCACAACCATCTGTAATGAGATCTGACACCCTCTTCTGGAGTTCCTGAAGACAGCTACAGTATACTCACATATAACAAATAAATAAATCTTAAAAAAAAAAAAAGAAATCAGGAGTGGCAAACAAAAGAAGTAGCCATATTCCTTTTGTTGGCTGATCTTATAAAAGATCTACCACCCAACTGCCTTCCCCATCTGGCACATCCAACCCTACGCATTGAATGACTGCACTAACATGTGCAAACACTAACACACATGCATACAGCCATGCCCACATATGTGCCTGTGCATCATCATGTACTCACACATATATTCACACCTGCGTACACACACTCTCACATACACATTTATGTGATATTTCCATATTGGGTGATTAGAACTTACTATTTTTACCAGCTTCATAGTATCCTATATTTTTATTCACTCTGTTCCTCAGTGATGCATATTAATAATTTGGTTTGTATTGGTTTTTATTTTCTTTCTGTTTCAGAAATTGCGTCTATTTATTCTTCTATTTTTCTGTATTTGGACATTTTTATTTTTAGAATAATTTCCTACGAGGGAGTAGCTACATCAGTGTATTTTCATAGATATTACTAAGATTTGCCTCTCTGCAAAAGGTTTTACCTATTTATATTCCTGCCATGTACATAATAACCTGTTTTCATTCCAACAACAAAAATATACCTTTTAGAACACATTTTCCTATAAGCAACATATATCCTCTGTTGTTAGACTCTGAGGGTTGAAAGGGATAAAATGCACTTTCCCATGCTGGTTGTGCTGTATTTGACTATATTGCTACATAGTCAGTGATTATGTCAATCATGGGAAGATGAGGTGGTGTCCTTTTCAGCACAGGCTAATGGAGGAAAACTCACTGAGAATCCTTCTGGCCTTTGCATTGCAGGCTGAAACACCATCTTGTGTATGAGTCCTGCACATCATTTGCTGCTGAGAATCCTATCTGGGCTTCTATTGAGGAGGAAAGACAAAATTAAATTAAATTCAGAGGGCAGGGGATGGTAGAAAACATGTGTCATACACAGAATACTGTTTCAATTTGGAAACCAATATTAGATAAATAGAAGGTTGTACTCATGGAAAATGCGGGTAGGAGATGGGGCTGTGCTGAAATCTGAGGATGCCTTGGGCCAGTCAGTTCACACAATGCTGTTTTATAATGTTGCCATTCCACATTGGGAGATGGAGGCAAGTATATGAGGAATTGTAGGTCATTTTCAACTACGTAGTGAGTTCAAGGCCAGTCTTGGCCATGTGGGATTGTGCTCAAAAATCTGAGAGAGAGAGAGAGAGAGAGAGAGAGAGAGAGAGAGAGAGAGAGAGAGAGAGAGAGAGAGAGAGAGAACAAAAAGAAGAGGAAAACCAAAGACTGTGTATGGCTGGTATTATTCTGACAGCAAAGTTAGGTCACAGCTTCCCCATAAGTGGCCAATCACTAATCTAGATGTTATTGTGAAATAGGTTTTGAGAGATGGTTAACTGTGAAGTCTGAGTAAAGCAGATCATCCTCCTTACACTTGGTGGGCACCACCAAATCGGCTGAAGGCCTTAAGAGGGAAAGCCTGAGACCTGCAAGGAGGAAAAGACTTCAGCCAGACCTGTGGACTCTAGCTCAGCTCCATTAGCATGGAGACAAGTATTTTTCTCAAGACATGCAGTCAAGTGTGAAGAAATGCTGACATAACCAAGTCATTCACACCCAGAGATAGACAGAGTAGAGCCACGCTCATGATCAGCTCTCTATGGTGTAGTTGCTTGGGTTTCAAATAATTTAAAATGAAGCAGGAATAGAAGAGACATAGCATCTGTCTTCAGAGGACAACACCAGGATCCAGGATTCCAGAAATTCTTTTTTTTTTTAATTTTCCATATATGTATTTTTATTTACATTCCCAATGATTTCCCCTTTCCCAGATCCTCCCTCAATGAAAGTCCCATAAGCCCTCTTCCCTCCCTCTGTTCCCCATTCAACCTCCTCTCGCTTCTCTATCCTGGTATTCCCCTACATCCAGTCTTTCCAGGACCAGGGGTCTCTCCTTCCATCTTCTTGGAAATCTATTGATATGTGAATTGTGTCTTGGGTATTCCGAGTTTCTGGGTTAATATCCCCTTATCAGTGACTGCATACCATGTGTGTACTTTTGTGATTGGGTTACCTCACTAAGGATGATATTTTCCAGTTCTGACCATTTGCCTAAGAATTTCGTGAATTCATTGTTTTTAATTGCAGAGTAGTATTCCATTGTGTAAATATACCACATCTTCTGAATCCATTCCTCCATTGAGGGACATCTGGGTTCTTTCCAGCTTCTGGCTATTATAAATAAGGCTGCTATGAACATAGTGGAGCATGTGTCCTTATTGCATGCAGGGGAAGCCTCTGGGTATATGCCTAGGAGTGGTAAAACAGTATCCTCTGGGAGTGGATCATGCCCAGTTTTCTGAGGAACCATTAGACTGCTTTCCAGAGTGGTTGTACCAGCTTGCAATCCCACCAGCAGTGGAGGAGTGTTCCTCTTTCTCCACATCCTCGCCAACACCTGCTGTCTCCTGTGTTTTTTATTTTAGCCATTCTGACTGGTGTGAGGTGGAATCTCAGGGTTGTTTTGATTTGTATTTCCCTAATGACTAAGGATGTTGAACATTTCTTTAGGTGCTTCTCAGCCATTCAATATTCTTCAGGTGAGAACTCTTTGTTTAGCTCTGTACCCCATTTTTAATAGGGTTATTTGGCTCTCTGAGGTCTAATTTCTTGAGTTCTTTGTATATATTGGACATTAGCCCTCTGTCGGATGTAGGGTTGGTAAAGATCTTTTCCCATTTTGTTGGTTGCCGTTTTATCCTTTTGACAGTGTCCTTTGCCTTACAGAAACTTTGCAATTTTATGAGGTCCCATTTGTCAATTCTTGATCTTAGAGCATAAGCTATTGGTGTTCTGTTCAGGAAATTTTCCCCTGTGCCCATATGTCCTAAATGTAGCAAAGCTGCTGTGAGATGGGATCCCCACTTTCAGGAGTGAGCACTGAAGCTCTGGAGATGGGGGGCAGGGAGGCAGACATGGATACCTGGTTCTGTGCTCTCTGCTCCCTATTATAGTCACAGATACTTCCTGGGGCTATAGTTTCTTCTCCTTCTCTGCTAGAGGCAATGCCATTTACAGGAGGCATCATTGCTCAGGACAAGGGCATCATGAAAAACCCATGAACTTCTGACCCACCTTTCTCCCATTGAACACTCAGGATCTCTCAACACATGCATGCTAGCTGTATGTAGCAACAAACTTTGAGTATCCTATACAGGGGGACCAGAGAGACAGTCAGAGGCTTGGCTGTGACCATAGTCAGTAATGATGGTGGTACGGGCACCTCACAATTTCCTTTTATTTTGTTTTGTTTTTCCCCTCAATGTTTGAATTACTTCCTTCAGGGAAGTTGTCATACTAATTAATTGTTTTGTGTGTTTCTTGACGTGTCTCGGCATTATCTGTGCACTTGTGATCATGTGTCTCTTAGGGATATCTGAAGCGTTTGTAAAGATTATGAAACTAATTTCTCCTTATATCTAAAATGTTATCTTTTTTTTTCAAACTCTGTTTCTGTCTGAGAAAGTTGAATGTTGCCTGGTTTCTGAACCTCATGTGACCATGAAGTTCTTGTCAGTTTGTTTTTCACACACTGAAATCACACCCCGTGTCTTATTCTTTTGTGACATCTCAGTGGCTAGCAAACATTCCGAGCCTGTGACAGAAGGTGCCTTCATCTTTGGCTCTGTTGCAGGCTCTCCTTTGCTCTTGCTCTGGCCCATGTTGTTCTCGGCTGCCAAAAGCCTGCCTTCCTTGCAGACTTTCAGTGTAGACATCAAGGCCACTGTCGGATGCTACAATGATTTTCTGTGACTCTGTATCTATGGATAACAGTAGTGCCTGTCTGCATCAGGGATGCACAGAAGGATGGAGTGGCGTGATTGATTAGTGATGCCTGCTATGGCTGTGGAATGGGAAAACAGTTTGCTCAGGAATGTTGACTTCAACTCAGCAGGTCAACCCTCCTCTCTGAATCAATTGCTGATCTCTCTTACTTTGTTCCCTTTCAGCACTTCCGTGTTCTCTCACCTAGTTTCCAAACTCTCAAGTAGCTACTGAAACAGTGCAGAAGAATGCACAGAGGAGCTTGGCAGGGGAGGGAGAGGCCCAAGACACACTGGCATTTTCTGTTCTTCATGCAATTTGGAGCATAATTACTCGTAGGCCCCCTCCTTCAAAAAGGAGCCTCTGGAGACTTGATGGGGCAGTTTAAGAGCTATGTTTGGGGACTTTCATTATCTGTTCTGTGACTTCCCTTTACCATTTATCCATAGCTCATCAGGAACTGGAGATAATTACACAGCCTTGTTCTCTGACTTGTGGACTTATGTAACTATGTGGATATACTTCTCGATGCTTCTTGTGTTACTTTAGAGTGGATTAAAAAAATTCATCATCTATCTCCTAAAGACACTATGCTCATAGACACAGCTCTTGCCCAGGGCAAGGTACTCTGTAAGCTTATTGGCCTTCATTGACAGTCACCTTTTGCTTACCTTTACAGTTTGATGATGATGATGATGATTATCTGGAGACAAGGTCTCTGTAACCAAGGCTGGTCTTGCCTTTCTAGTCCTTCTGCCTTCACCTTCTAAGTGCTAGGATAATTGCTGTATACCACAACAGGGCCTGTTTGTGTGATGTGGGGATTAAGTCCAAGGCTTTATATGTATGTGGAGAAGTGCACCACTAACTGGGATATATGAGTTGGGAGAATATTTACCCCCATTTTACAGATGCAGAAAAAGGGACACACAGTGGTTAAATTGCTGATAGGAACAGGTTACCTAGGAAGTATCAGGTGCGCATTTCAACCTGGTTCATGTAATTGCAGAGGATTTCAGTATAGTACTGGAAATGAGCAGATTTACACATGCAAAACCAAGCAAGATTTTCCAGTTTTTCTGAGGAGTTTTTTTTTTTTCTGTCCTTGGGTTGAACAGCTGTGCCTAGAATCATCTCTCTATCCACTTGCAAGGAGGCAGACTAGCTTTCCCAAAGATGCTGTCAATTTAAAGACTGAATATTTGACAGCTACAGTCAGCCCTAAGCTTCAAACATGGAACACGTTCAACTGATTTGTGTCTGGAGCAGCCTGAATAAGAAAGGTTCTGTGTCCTTGGAGCCAGGTCCAGTGGTCTGGGGTTGTCCCAGATTCATTTCCTAAGCAGTGAACCACCAGAAGCATGCTTGTTCCCAACAGACAGACAGCCTGGGAGGTTTTCCCACTGGTGCCCACATTTACCAGAACAAGTGTCTGTTTCCTTTTCTCAGAGCCTCAGCCAGCTTCTCACAAGGGAATGGGCATCTTGCCAGAGCAACCCCTCCAAGTCCTGAAAGATGTGCCAGGAAAGTCAGCAAAAGTTGGTGCTGCTTACCCCAGCTGATGTTTGACAGTCGTGGGGCAAGAGTATTTAATTACTAAATTAACAAACGAAAGACCATCTATGATCTACTTATCTGTCCAAATATCCATCAATCCACCCATCCTTTCAGTGTGCATGCATACATCATATGTGTGTGTGTATGTGTATGTGTTAGTTCTTTGAGAGTTTTATGCATGCAACTTTAATAACTTTTAAATTAGAATTATATCATTTCTTCCTTTCCTTCTCTCCCTCTAAACTGTTCTATGTATTTCCCTATGTTTTTCAAATTCATGGCCAATTTAGTTGTTCATATACAGGTATAGACATAAATGTAAATGTAGATGTAGATATAGATATAGACATAGTTATAGACATAGATATATTCTATAGATATATAGATAGGTAGATATAGATATCATATAGATATAGATGATGTAGATCATAGATAGATATAAATAGATAAATATAGATAGATATTGTTTTAGTTAGGGTTTTACTACTGTGAACAGACACCATGACCAAGGCAACTCTTATAAGAACAACATTTAACTGGGGCTGGCTTACAGGTTCAGAGGTTCAGTCAATTATCACCAAGGCAGTGTTCAGGCAGGCATGATACAGGAGTAGCTGAGAGTTCTACATCTTCATCTGAAGTTTCCTAGCAGAATACTGGCTTCCATCCTTTCAGAGAATGAGGATCTTAAAACCCACATCCACAGTTATAGACCTACTCCAACAGGGCCACACCTACCCCAACACAACAGGGCCACACCTTCTAACAGTGTCACTCCCTGAGCCAAGCATATACAAACCATCACAGATAATCAATGTTCCTATGTATAAATATACAATGTGCTTGGTTCATAGAGTGATATATGATGTTATTTGTATGTTTCTACTTTTGTGGATGATCATTCAGCCTTTAATAACCAATTAATGCAATCTTCCCTGGGGAAGAGGATCCCATGCCTAACCCCATTATCCCTTAGCTGCCTGCCTGCAGTTCTTTGGATGGAGCTTTGTATGGCACCTTGGGATTAGTGAATTCCTGCATCTTGGAGGTGATTCATTCATCACCACTTTACTAAACCAGCATAATCTCATCATTTTCTATATTTGTCCTCATACCACAGATAAGTTTAGTCCTTGACCCTCATCAAAGAAATTTCTTTTTGCAGTGTACGAAGAGACCAACATAGAAAAATTATACATCATATTATGGTCATATTCACTCTCTCCCTGAACTTTTCAAAAAATGTACATTTCTTTCCCTACTTATTCAACTTTGTGCCATTGTTTAAAGAAAAACTTCAAGACAAACATGTGCTGTTCATTCTTGAATGCATGCCATTCCACTGGAGAGTGGTCTACTTACCAAGGGGACACATTGTTACAAAAACACCTCTCTCTCTCTCTCTCTCTCTCTCTCTCTCTCTCTCTCTCTCTCTCTCTCTCTCTCTCTTGTTCTCTCTCTCTCGTTCTCTCTCTCTCTCTCTCGTTCTCTCTCTTCAAACAGTTAATAATTGCCTATAATTTTATGGCTACTGGTAGGTTTGTATGCCCACCTACTCTTTCCATGTAGGGATTTTTGTTTGGTTTGATCTTATACAACATTTGTACATTCTGTTGAATGTACAGTGGTTGTACAGTCAACCATTGTGAGCTCAAATGTGTAGATGCCTTGCAGGTCAAGAAGATTTCCTTGAAGTCATCCACCACCTTGGGGTCTTATATTCTTTCCTCCACTTTCCTATGTCTTTAATTAGATAGGTGGGTACATAAATAGATCAATCGATAGATAGATAGATAGATAGATAGATAGATAGATAGATAGATAGATAGATAGATAAGAAGAGAGACAGTAATAGTGAAAAGGAGGGACAGATGAAGAGATGGAGGGAGATTTGGAGAGCAAGATGGAGATAGGGAAGAAAAGATAGTGAAAGTGCACATGAGAAAAATAGACATGGTGATTAAAATGAATATACTTATTATAACATCACTTTAGTCCATAAATATGAATGAGCAGATTTTGTTATACCTCAGTGCCAGCGATAAAATATATATGGGAATCCAGAGGTCACAATTCTTAAGTTAATAAAGGAAAGATGAGATGGGAAATGCTCATCTTCATTTCCTTCCTTTCTTTTTACTCCTCCTCATCCTCCTCGTCATCGTCGTTGTCTTCTTCTTCTTCTTCTTCTTCTTCTTCTTCTTCTTCTTCTTCTTCTTCTTCTTCTTCTTCTTCTTCACCTACTTCCTATCTTGATCCTGGTCTTCCTTCCCCCCTTTTCCTTTACTCATCCTCCTTTCTCTTCTTCACAGACCTAAAAGTTCTAGAAGCTCTGTGGTTGGCTATCTGGTTGAGCTCAGAAGGTATACTGAGGTCAAGGTTCATGCATTTATTTCTATTTTGGCCACCATTTACTTGATGATCCTGGACATGTCAGCCAGCATCTTTATAATCCAATTCTAGTGCATGGCTCTGCAGACATTGTCATATTAACTGTGAGAGCATAGAGCAGGGAAAGCATTCATTGTATTCATCTGGCAAGCACAGTGGTACACATACAAATAATTTCTAATGTAGCGAATGCATCTGCAACTCTGGCCTCTTCAGTCTTATTTTGCTTGTATCAACACTGAGCTTTGGAAAGGTTCTGACTTTCTTATGCTGAAGCATCAAGGAGTCCACTAGCCAATTTCTTTTGAGTATTACCTTGTTTGATTTGGATGAAGGGACAGGGAATTGCATAAATGTCACTGTGGAGAGCCCTTGATTAGTAACCTTATCAATTCAGAACCAAGAGACATAACTAGAGACTTGGATTTGGAAAATGGCACACAGATGAGGATATTTTATTGGCCATATACAAAGAATTCGATCTGGTAGCATCTTTTCCTTGCAGGTGGCTGAGCATCCCCATTCGCTGTCTTATCTGTCTCATCCTTTCTTTCTGTTTAGTTCTGCCTATAGCTTCAGTCTCTTCCCATCAATAAAATCTTTATAAATTTGTTTGTGATACAAGTTTTTTCACAACAAAGCGTTTGGAAGACATTTTCCTAATTTTACTTTTTCCCAAGACAAATAATATATGTTTGCTGAAAAAATTCTTCACCAACAAACAAACAAAAACTCCTAATAACAAAAGAAAAACAAGCAACATATATGAAAGTGCCCTCCTAAATTCTCTGCTGCAAGATAGAAACTTTGAATTAATGACTTATAATTCTCCTAAATGCTGATAGATCCAAACAGACAGACAGACAGACAGACAGACACACACGCACACACACACACACACACACACACACACACACACACACACACACCAGAGAGAAGACAGATGGAGGAACAAAAAGGGTTGAAGGGAAGGGAAGGGAGGGATGACCAGGTTCTCTCAGAAAGAATGAATAATCATTACTCAAAAAAACCACTCAGATCAGCAAATAGCCTGTGAGGTTACATACAGAGTTCTAAGGACAGGGGTTGGAATAAACTAGGAGACTAGAGAAATGGCATAGGTAGAGAGTGATTTAGAGAGAAATACAGAATAGATGAGAGAGGATGTGCATACAGGAAGACTGGCACCAATGACGAGGGAGAAGACCTGCGCTGCTGTGACTCGAGGGTGCTGAGGAATGCTTGAGGAGTCAGTCATCGTGTGTGAGGCATACCTCTTTACTCTTCTAAAGAATCACTTGCAGAAGTAGTATCCTTTTGTCTCAGCTTGCTATTAATTAAGTGACATGTCAGGAAGAGACCATCTCTGATGTCAGCAACCCAAGCTATGAAGCAGCTTTAACGGGAAAGGGGAAATGATTTTGAATGTAAATAAAAAAAACTTAGAAAATAAAATGAAATTAAAAAAAAAGACTACTCCATAGGCTCCCCAGGGACATAGCCCATGTTCTGGAATGGGGCCTAGCTCATTACTGTGGAGAGTCTACATAGACATTATTAGCCAGTTATCATTGTTCATTATGGAGTCTGCTTTCTGTTCTGAGGGCATTATGGAGAGAGTCTAAGGTTGTGGCATTTGCACCTTCAGTGCCTCTTTGCCTGGTATTTGCCAATCTTCCTTGCTGGCAGGGTGAAATTAGGTGTCAGAATCAGTTTGCAGCTAATCTCAAACCTGCCCCCATGGTCATTCTCTTGCTTTTCCTCTTACCTTCGGTTACTTGACTTCTGAATTTCCTTTGAATTTATTTTGATAGGCTTGTGTGTGCATGTGTATGTATGTATGTATGTATGTGAATATGTGTGTGATATGTATGTATGTGTGTATGCGTGCATGTATGTATATATGTGTTCATGTGGCTATAACTATGGGGGCACTTGTTCATGTGGAATACAGAGGTCAATGAACATTGAGAGCTTCTTCTATCACTTTATGGGATTTTATTGTTGTTGCTTGGTTTTTTGTTTGTTTTAGGCAGTATCTTCCACTGAACCTGAACCTTATGGATTTGGCTAGACTGACTGAGCGCCCAGTAAGCATCTGAAATCTTCCTATCTGTGCTTAACCAGGATTAATGTTATAGGCACATGATGCTGTGTCCAGTTCTTATGTGGGTTCTAGGGATCGAAATTCAGGTCTTCATGCCTACACAGGCAAGCATTTTATTAACTGAACCAGATTTCCAGTTCCAAGTACTCAGTTCTTTTAAACCAAGAGGTATGGGTGACAAAATACTACATTATAGCTCACACCAACCTGAAGTCAGAGAACGAGATGTGATTAGAAACAGTGTCTTTGTCTTTTCTTGAGAAAAAAAAACCCAAATACTTAGGAATCAGAGAGGGTAAGAAATCTAATTACAGTCCTATATAAGAGAAATAGAGGGATATCTGGACATATCCAGATTCCAGCAAGGAGGCTTCAGAATGACCAATGAATGGAGTGCAGTGCTTCCATGATATGAGGAAATGCTACACTAGAGACACTTCTGGAGAAGTGAGATGGGGCAAGGCAAGCCTCATGGAAGGATCATGAGACTGCCAGAGCCTGAGTTCTGGTCTCTAGAACTACAGGAGGCGTGCTGCTGAATTTCTACATTTTGTAGCCAGCCGTTTGTACTAAATTGTTATGGTAACTAAGGAGCATAAAACATTAGGGGGTCTTCAACTAAGACCAGAGGACCCAATCCAGTCAGGCGTCTGTTGATATAGATTGTATTTGCAAGTTACAGCCTTGATAACTTGGGGTTTGTATCGAATGAAAATGTTCTTGTGTTCCTAGGGGAGGACAGAGTCAGTACAGCCGCCACTACCTACCTGCCTTATGAATCCTAAAGCACTTATCTTTGGCTCTTCATGGAGAAAGTGTGATGAGTCTTCCCTTAGGGACATGTCTCAATCATGTGCTTATCTGGGGTGAAAATTATTTTCTTTTATTTTTCCTGTTTCCTTTCTTCCACTCCTGTCCTGTCCTGTCCTGTCCTCTCTTCTCCTCTCCTCCTCTTCCTCTTCTTCTCCTTCTTCTCCACCTCTCTCTCTGTAGGTTACATGCTGGATTTAAACAAGACACACCCTTCCTGACTCTGCTAAACTGATAGGTATGAGCCACCATATTTTTTCTTAGATTGAAATTTTTTGTGAAGTATGTCTTGTGTTTTCTTAAGGGGAAGACATAAAATGGTCAAATAAAGCCTGAGGCATTCATGTGTTCGAGGGACATGATGATGCAGCCAGGTGTACTTTCGGTTACATTGATCAGTACCTATGTTCACTGGACAGTATTGTTCTCTCTGTGAGTGACAATTTTGTATTCCTATTCCCATAGATGAGACTCATTAAGAAAAATGATTTTTGCTCTAGGTACTAGATTGTTCAGAGAGTATGTCATTCAGCTCTCCATTACTATAACACATGTCTAGTCAGGAAAGCTGACAGAGAAAAACCAGTTTAATGTGATCATGGTTTCAGCTGCTTCATCCCAAGGTGATTGGTCCTGTTGGTTTGGGTCTACAGATGTGCAACATGGGGTTGGGGGAGCACATGGCAGAGCACAGACAGAGAAACAGAAAGGAAGAGGAAGATCTTTCTTACAGCCGCATTCAAGAGAATATCCGTATGACCCAAAGAGCCCTGACAAGGCTCTATGTCTTAAAGTTTCCTCTATTTCTGATAATATCAAGCTAGATACAAGACCTGCCACATACAGGCTTTGGGGACACTCTAGATACAAATTATAGTAGAGGGCCTGCATGGAGTCATTCACTCTGGCCAGGAAGTGGGATCACAGTCTGATTTGCATGGAGGACTGCAAGAAGACAAGCTCTGTCTGACATATACTAGGCAAAACCAGGCAAATGCTGGGACAAAAGTGACACAAGTCTTCAGTGGTCAGGGTTTTTTCTTTCACCTACAGTCTGTGTACAGGCGGGCCACCGAGAGTTTCTAGAAGAGACTCGATTACAGACTTATTTTTGCTCACACTGGTACAGAAAAACTTCAAAGAAGTAAGTTGATAGAAACTGCACACACACACCACATACACATACACATCTACATACATGCACACACAGTGACACACACATACACACACACACACAAAGCAGCTAAGCCATTAGCAGGGTTTTATGTGTGCTTCTAACTTACATCTTGGTGGAGGCAATTTTTATGTTCTTTGCATATTTCACTGAGAGTTCTCAGCCACTTCTAGCCATAACTTCCCTTCCTTCCTATTACGAATTTTCTTCCCAGATTTACTCTTCAGTCCCTAAAAATATCCAACTCGCATTATTTATTCACTCCATAATGCATACCATCCAAAGACAACAATTTTGCCAATAAACTGTTACTCTCATGAATAATTCAGGCAGCCTTCATTCTCCTGACATGAACAAATATACTTTCAAATGGAAGGCGTGTGGCTCTATTTTAGTCTTTCACTCCATCTTTTAACTTAATATATTTTTTAAGGCTTTGTGATGCCCTGCCGGAGGGGGAACTCCATGGGGACTAATTCTAAAACTCCAATTAAAAGAAATAAGCCATGGCATGGGAACACAACTAGAGTGAGATAGAGTTTTGGTGGAGTGACAGGGAAGTTTGGAGGTAGAGGAAGAACGAAGAAAGCTGTCCAGTGTTCCAGAGAGGAAAACGTATAATTCTAACATAGTAAGACAGCAGTGCCAATAATTGTTTCAATCCTGCTAACATCTGTGACCACGGTTTCCTCATATTTTATGTGTAAAGGGTATGGTTATGCTGCTGACAATAATTAAATGATAATAATAATTATATGTGACAATATTATGTGACATGCAAATACCGCTTGAATCACAAAAAGATATTTGACATTATGCTAAGGACTTTGCTCATAATAGAGTTTCCCAATCTTGATATTATTTATGTTTTGAGTCAGATGATTATTTTGAGGAGAGAAAAGACTGCCCAATTAATATGTAAGGTGTTTCCAAGATTCCTTTACTGATTTTTACCCAATGGTTCTAGTAGTACCCATTTCCTCACCCCAAGAAGCAAACATGATCTATCTGCAGACAGAACCCCAAAACTTCATTGAATAGAACCTCTCAGCTGTAGTATGCTTATATGCATAATCACCGTTACCGTCACAGTCTTCTTACAGGCTATGTATATCTATAGCATATAAGGGAGAGACAGAAGTTTGGAGTAAATGACAGAACTAAACTTCTAATCTGGTTTTTTAAAGATGATTTGATTGTTATCCCTGTGTGTGTGTGTGTGTGTGTGTGTGTGTGTGTGTGTGTGTGTGTGTGCTTATGTATGTCTGCCATGTATGGATAAGTGCCTACAGAATCCAGAGAGGGCATCATATCCCTTGGAGCTATAGTTACAGGTACCATGAGCTACTTGACATGGGTCTGGAGAACAGAACCCAAATTCTCTACAAAGGCAACAAGTATTCATTTTTTAAATTTATTTATTTATTCATTTTATATCCTGATCTCAGCTCCCCATCCCTTCTCTCCTCCAAGGCCCACCCTTGTAAATCTCCCCATTACCTGCTTCCAGTTTCCTCAGAGAAGGGGAGCTCCTGTGAGTACTCTCCTACGCTGGGACATCCAGTCACAGTAGGTGTTCTTAAGGGCTAAGTCCTCTCCCTGACATCCTAAATAATATGTAGAATCACATTAATATTCAAGCTATCTTGTCTTGATATTTGATATTAACAAGATAATACTAAACAACCATCTCTCTACCTTCTTTTCTTTGGTACATAATAGAGTTGACATAGTATTTTGGCATATTAGCATGTGGTAATTAGTAATGGTGTTTTAATTTTACATGTATGTGTGAATGCCTACATATGTTGAAGTGTATGACATTGTCTCTGCAGGCCAGAGGAGGACATCAGATTCCCTTGGAACTGGAATTAGAGATGGTTGTGGGTCACCTGTGGGTGCTGGGAACCGAACTCAGGTTCTCTGAAAGAGTATTTAACTGCTGGGCCACCTCCTCAACCACTTATCTATAGTACTTTATGTTTTATATAGATATAACTTTAAGTCCCTAAAATTCCTTGCCTATGAAGTGTAGCATAATTACAGAATGGACAATAACCATACAAATAATAATGTCATGATTGCTAATCCCATCCCTCACCACTTTGTACTGAGTGCTGTCTGTGTGGCAGCCAGAAGGACTCACCTGAATTATGGGCTTGGTTTCCATATTGAAGTGATATCTGCTATGAGTATCGTTTAACTTTGTATAATGCAGACTAGATTTCTTTCATCCTCTCCTGTTTCCTGGGTACTTTGAATGGTACCTGGCTGCACACACGTTGATTAGGTCAATGGCCTAATGGTCGAATTTTAGACATGGAGGTATTCAACTCAAATTCTTAAGACTGGATCTCACTCCCTGCCTACTTCGTTATTGTTCATCTAAAACATCCCTTTCAGGGTCAGTTAATTTCAGCCCTTGTTGTGTATTCTGTAGACTCTTAAGCACACATGGGAAAGACAGTGCATGATTCATTTGCAGTGGGTGGAGACTATGAAAATAAGACATATTTATGATTTGTTGTCAGGTCTGTTCCTCTAGGAAGTATCAATTCCAGCATTCAGATAAAACTTCCAGAAACCTCAAGTCCCTCAACCACATACCAGGCAGTATATGTTACTACATATTCCAGTTGACTCTCAACACCCAGTGAGAAAATACTTCCCACAACCTTGTTATTTGGGACTTTCAGGGAGAGGGAAACCAGAAAAGGGGAAATCATTTGAAATATAAATAAAGAATATATCTAATGGAAAAAAAGAAATTACTGCCATTATTAATATTTTCTCACTGTACTGTGTGGTCTCCAGAAACTTTATGTGTGCATGCCTTATCTCCCCCAACTAAACTATAGGATTATAAGAAAAGATTTCTCTCAGAGATAGTCCTTAATGTTCCACAGAATTCATTGCAGCAGATAGACCTGTGGCTGGGAGGCAGCTTCCGTGATCAGAACATAATTTTCTCTTTTTATGTTCTGAACTCTGGTGTCTTTATCAATAACATGGAAGCAGCCATTTCCATTTACTTTGCTGTAAGAGAAGGGTCATTGCAAATGAGTTTCTTTAGATGGTAAGCAATTGGCTAGTGTTTTCTGAGCAGCTGAGCCTCAGAACTATAATAACTCATTATCAGTCTGTCTCCATACTTCACTGAAGTTGCTGGGTCCTTTGAATGTTGGCTTAGCCAGTGTCTTTCTTTATCTGAAAAATTGTACTTAACATATAGCTTGAAGCGGGCTGATAACCAAGACACATCTACAGTTATGAGAGCCACTTAAGTGAGGATAGGATCCACAGAGACTCATTTTCTGAAGGGAACTGTGGGCTCAGGTTTCAATGCCTGCTGGCAGGCCACATGATGTAGTAGAAGAAATTTAGCTCTCTGCCTACAAGGAGGCAGATTTCTGATTCCAATTTTTCCAGGAAGCACTTGACCTTGGAAAAGTCAGAAACCTCTCTGTGTGCTTTATTGTTCTCACCCATAAAAATAAACATGCAAATCAGATGTTATTACTTAACTATCATTCCTAGACATTGGCACTTCAGGATCAGAGTTCCTGGGGTTCAAACTAAGCATTTTGTATTTTCACGAATCCATACCCAACAATAGCTTTCCCACCATGATCCTGTAGGCTCCATCAAAAATATCTGCCCCCTTCATATGCATGTTCAGCGACTTCTCTCCCAGTCCCCTATGCCCGACATGTTTCCTAATAAAGTCTATAATAAAAATAAGCCTTCCCACTGGTGTGTTTATAGTGTGAAAGATGTGGTTAATACCACCATGGCTGTACTGGATTAAAAATAATACATATTTCTCTGTCTCTCACACCTACCCTTTGATCCCCAGCCTTTTGTCAGCAAATCTAAACTGTTACCTTTCACAGTGAGTGCCACCTCCTGAGGGATTGTGCCAAGTTCCATTAAGTGTAATTAGCACTCCTGTTGTTTCTCCCATATTGAGAGAGAGAGAGAGAGAGAGAGAGAGAGAGAGAGAGAGAGAGAGAGAGAGAGAGAGAGGAAACCATCAGATTGCTGCTGCACCCTTCATGTCAAGTCCTGCCAACAGCATTGGTGCACATCTGGAAGCAGGAGACAGACAAGGGTCTTCACACACAGCTGGGAGTTCTTCACCCACACACTCATGTTCCTGGAGCTCAAGTATCACAGAACATCCTTTGTGGCTTTTCAAAAGAAAGCTTGACTTTCTGAGGCAGAGTTCAACAGCCAGCATGGGGTCTTTTGAACAGAAGGTCTGGGAGCAGGAGAAGAATAATGAGCCCCTTCTTAAAACTGGCTCACAGGGGACCTCCAAACTAACAGACTGAAGGTATCTTAGAGCAGTTAATCTCATAACTCTATGTTGGGAGTCTTCCATGGGCATTCCTTATAAGAAATGCAAATCACGTGACAGGAACAACATGCCTTATTCATTGTGTGCATGTTCCTCTGTGTGTATATTACTAGCATTTGAATCCAGGGCCCTATGAATTGCTGAGCAAGCACAATACCATGGAATTATGTTCTCATCCCTAGAAATAACCTACTAATAGGCCACAAGTAGACAGAGTATGTATTCAGAGTACAGAATGGTGATAAATAGCATATATTTTATTATGCTTATTGTATTCAATTATTTTTAACAAAAATTCCTAAGCACATATTATTAAGTAAAAGAAAAATAATCACTACTTTGCTCTCAGCAGTTTTATTTCAAATCATGCTACAGATTATTAAAAATATAGTCATACCAACCCTAAATATAGGAGCGACTATCGTAAAAGGCTGAATAGGCAAAGCATGGTACCATTGTCAAAAATGTGTGTCCTGCTGAACCCCATTCCCTGTATGATTATAAAACAGACTTCAGAAACAAGTGAGTATAGACACCAAGCACTTTAGACAGGAGTGGGTTGGTTTTGAATGTTTTTGTGTGCAACTGAGCTCAGTTTGGCTGGAAATTCTTTTTTCTCTCCCAGAGCCATTTCTTCTCCTTACTTCTTGCCATCTCCCTGGTATTTCTGCATTTGTCATTTCAATTACAGGACCACATACTATTTTTACACTCAGAAAGCAATTTCCAGAAACACCAGGGAAAGAGCGGTAAAGATATTAGGAGATGGCACTTAAGACTGGGAGGATGGCTTCAGGAGGGTGGAACGAATTTAGGACATTTTTTATTTTAATCATCTATAAAGAAACTAATTCCATGCACCCATCTCCAGTTAAGTCCCACTTATGGTACTAAGCATCATAAAATTGAATAAAGTAATATTCTTTAGTGCCATGTCATAACTATTATATTATCCAAGTTAAATAGCTTAGCATGCCCACTAGCTTCTTGGAGAGCCAGGGACAAAAGTGAGGCCTGTCCCAGCCTGGGTCACCCAGACAGAGCAAGCTGGCTAGTGGAGGCTTTCTTTTATTCACTGCTTGTTGAACTTTGTGTTGGCAACAGTGAGTCTTATGCAGCACCGGGACTCTGCATTTACAGAGATTATCTTCTGTCCCAGGCAAAGGAGTGTTGTTGTTGATGTTGTTGTTGTTGTTGTTTTCTTCTGTTTTGTTAACCAGATATGTGTACATAAGTGTTTGTGTGTACATGATGTGTAAATGTGTGTGCATGATTGTAAATATGTATGCAGGATGTGTAAATGTGTGTACATGATGTGTAAATGTGCATGTGTATGATGTAGAAATATGTGGTCATGTGTAAATGTGCATGGATGGGACGTGTGGATACATGAGGGTGAGAGGCAGATGTTAAACATCCTCTTGTCTGATTCTTCAGCTTATTTTGGAGGATAGGATCCCAGCGATCTTGGAGTTTACCAATTCAATTAGACAGGATTGCCAATAAGCCCCAGGGATCTTTTAGGTTCTTGTTTCCACTTAGATACTCATCTGTCCACTCTTCTTCATGAGAGAATTCTTCAGTCAGAGGCCAAGTTCTACATAGTGTTATCTACAACTAAGAAACTCACTTCACAGACAAGGAAATATAGTAGAAACCAGGGAGGGAGGATGCTTGCTAGCTGCCTCACAGGCTGGCTTGCACTTGACTATCTTTCTTATACAGTTCAGAAGCCCCTGCCTCATGATGGAGGTACCCACAATGGACTAAGCCCCTCTGCATCGAGTACTAATCAAGATACTCCCCCATACACATGCCCCCACAGGTCAATATGATCGAGACAAATTTCTCAGTTCAGATCATTGTAGGCAGTGTCGAGTTAACACTTAAAGCTAACTAGGACACACATCTTTCCTCATGACTGAACCCTGTTCACCCAAAAAATGGAGCTCAATTAGTATTCAGAGGCATCTACCTTTATCAATAATTTTGATCCTCTTGTGAATGAGCTGACTAAGAAATGGGTGATGAAGGGGAGGAAAACTTTTCCTGCCCAGTTTCTTCACAGCGCTTACAAGCTAGTTGTAATGGATGGAGATGGAAAACCTTAGGTGCAGATCATCCTGTTGATGACTAAGGCACACTTTGTATCAGAGCCTTGCTTTGGAGATGGAACATGAATACAAGCCCCATGGCCCACCTTTGCAGTAGTGTGCCTCTAGTGCAAAGCTTGGCAGCCCCACATTACTCTGTCAGCTCCAGCTTGCTTCTTCTAGCCACACCATAATTGACATTTTTTTTTTCTTCTAGGAACATGACTTGCTCCTTCTGTGGATGTGTATGTTTCTCAGCCTGGTTACAACAATCTGTTCTCTCAGATAAAAGTCACTCTGGAGGGACTTAAGATGCAGAGATTTTCCCCCTGGTATGGGTTCAAAGAAACAGATCCTGGTTTCCTTGTTGAGCAGATTTCCAAACTTTAAGAGATCCAAGTGCAAAAGGCAAAGTTCTGAAAGGGTAGTCTTCAATAGCCACCCAATGGTTACATTGGTTAATTTGACACATGCTCAATAAGTACCTCAACCAACAGAAGCTCCCCCTTGGACATGAGAATCGTTCTGAGAAACCCCGTTTTGTACCTAGGACTGAACACAAAGCTTCACACATGCTGGGTGAACATTCTGTGGCTGGACTGCCCAAGCCCCGAGGGTACACTTTCAATCATGTTTCTCCATCTCCACTCCTGGTATTTTGTTGCTGTCTGTGGGACTTGGGGAAGGAGCTCCTTAAACATGTTAAGCTTTTATTAGCCTAACTGTAGAAAGGGATTGATAATACTAGGAGGTTCTTCCAGTCATAGATAGGATTTTTTTTTTTTTTTTAATTTTATTTTATTTTATTTTTTTAATTTACATTCCAAATCACTTCCCCTTTCCCGTTTCCTCCCTCCCCGAAAGTCCCATAAGCCCCCTTCCCTCCCTCTTTTCTCCGTTCAACCCCCTCTCATTACTCTGTCCTGGCGTTCCCCTACATCCAGTCTTTCCAGGACCAGGGGTCTCTCCTTCCATCTTTTTAGAAATCTATTGATATGCTGATTGTGTCTAGGGTATTCTGAGATTCTGGGTCAATATCCCCTTATCAGTGACTTCATACCATGTGTGATCTTTTGTGATTGGGTTACCTCACTAAGGATGATATTTTCAAGTTCTGACCATTTGCCAAGGAATTTCGTGAATTCATTGTTTTCAATTGCAGAGTAGTATTCCATTGTGTAAATATACCACATCTTCTGAATCCATTCCTCCGTTGAGGGACATCTGGGTTCCTTCCAGCTTCTGGCTATTATAAACAAGGCTGCCACGAATATAGTGGAGCATGTGTCCTTATTGCATGCAGGTAAAGTCTCTGGGTATATGCCCAGGAGTGGTATAGCCGGATCCTCCGGAAGTGTCATGCCCAGTTTTCTGAGGAGCCGCCAGACTGCTTTCCAGAGTGGTTGTACCAGCCTGCAATTCCACCAGCAGTGGAGGAGTGTTCCTCTTTCTCCACATCCTCGCCAACAACTGCTGTCTCCTGTGTTTTTGATCTTAGCCATCCTGACTGGTGTGAGATGGAATCTCAGGGTTGTTTTGATTTGCATTTCCCTAATGACTAAGGATGATGAACATCTCTTTAGGTGCTTCTCAGCCATTAGATATTCTTCAGGTGAGAACTCTTTGTTTAGCTCTGTACCCCATTTTTTAATAGGGTTACTTGCCTCTCTGGAGTTTAACTTCTTGAGTTCTTTGTATATCTTGGATATTAGCCCTCTGTCGGATGTAAGGTTGGTAAAGATCATTTCCCAGTTAGTTGGTTGCCGCTTTGTCTTTTTGACGGTGTCTTTTGCCTTGCAAAAACTTTGTAATTTAATGAGGTCCCATTTGTCTATTCTTGATCTTAGAGTATAAGCTATTGGAGTTCTGTTCAGGAAATTCTCCCCTGTGCCCATATGTTCAAGGTTCTTCCCTAGTTTCCCTTCTATTAGTTTCAGTGTGTCTGGTTTTATGTGGAGATCTTTGATCCACTTAGAATTGAGCTTAGTGCAAGGAGATAAGGATGGGTCAATTTGCATTCTTCTGCATGTTGACCTCCAGCTGAGCCAGCACCATTTGTTGAAAAGGCTATCTTTTTTCCACTGGATGGTTTTAGCTCCTTTGTCAAAGATCAAGTGACCATAGGAGTGTGGATTCATTTCTGGGTCTTCAATTCTGTTCCATTGATCTACATGTCTGTTACTGTACCAATACCATGCAGTTTTTAACACTATTGCTCTGTAGTACAGCTTGAGGTCCGGGATACTGATTCCCCCAGAGGTTCTTTTACTCTTGAGAATAGTTTTAGCTATTCTGGGTTTTCTGTTATTCCAGATGAATTTTTGAATTGCTCTTTCTAACTCTATGAAGAATTGAGTTGGGATTTTGATGGGGATTGCATTGAATCTGTGTATTACTTTTGGTAAGATGCTCATTTTTACTATATTAATCCTGCCAATCCATGAGCATGGCAGATTTTTCCATCTTCCGAGGTCTTCTTCAATTTCTTTCTTCAGAGACTTGAAGTTCTTGTCATACAGATCTTTCACTTGTTTGGTTAGCGTCATAGATAGGATTAAATGAGATGATGCGTAGAAAGTAATTAGCATCATCCTACATTTTTTCAGCTATTGAACTCTTTGTGTCATATTGATTTTGTATCTTTGACAGTCTGTTACTAGATAGATACATATAGTCTCTGTGACTTAACCACATACTTAGGGTACTTATTAATCCACATGATAGATATCTATGAGGTAGCTACTTAGTGTCGAGGGATGGTGTATATCTTAGCTCAGCAAACTGCAATCCAATGCCCAACTTTTCTATAAAAAATAATTTTACCCGCTGTATTGGCTACACCCACTCATTTACATATTGACCTTAGATATTTCCTTCCATTGCATCAGCAAAGTAGAAATATCATGAAATTATATGGTTCAATACTTGACTATTAATACCTGAATAAAGTTTTCCAACTTTTGTTCTAGATCCAAAGAATAAAATTTTCAACTCAGTACTTTTCTATATGCCAGTCCATCAACATAATGGTTAGACAGCCAGAACGCTTCCAAATAAGAATTTATATACAAACTTCACTGGTTTAAGGATCCTGAGAAAATAAGACTATGAAAGGTGCTAGGCAAAGAGTACAAGGAAAAATTGTATATATGATTTTTATGTCTTTTTTATGTGTCTTGTTAGAAAAGAACAGGCTTCTAAGAGATAACAACAAAGTATAACAACATAAAATATAATGAGATCAAAGAAAAACCATCACGTGAGAGCTAGACAAGACAAACCCAAGGAAAGAATGCCAAGAGAAGGCACAGGAAGGAGACACACCACTGCTCTCTGCTCTCGGGACTTCTATAAAAATACTAAACCAAGAATTATAATGCATACACAGAGGACCTGGTGAGCCCCCATTTGACCCTCTGCTTGTTGTTTTAGTCTCTTCTCTGTGAGTTCATGAGCTTTGCCCAGTTGATTGTGAGGGCCTTGTTTTCTCAGGATCTGAACCCCATTGACTCTCACACTCTTTCCTAGTTTTTGTTGGGGTTTCCTGAGCTCTGAGGAGAGGCATTTGATGGATGCAGTCCATCTAGAGCATGTGTTCCAGGGTATATATCTATATGTCTCTGTCTCTCTGCATAATGTCTGGGTGTAGGTCATTGTATTTGTTTCTATCTTCTGCAGGAGGAAGTTTCTCTATGATGATGATGAGTATAGCAGATTATTAGGAGTCAATTTATAACTACGTTTTTTAAGACCAGTAGCACTTGCTTTTACCCTAGATCTCTGAGCTATCTAGTCTCTTGTTGTTGATTACCATTACAGTGTCAAAGATGGGTTCCATCTTGTGGAGTGGGCCTTATGTCAGATCAGACATTGGTTGGTCGCACCTACATGTCTTACGCCACCATTGCACTAGCATATTTTGCCAGCTGGACAACATTATATATTAAAGATTTTGTGGCTAGGTTGGTGTTTAAGTTTCTCTTTTGGTATACCTTTATGTAATATTTTATTTACATAAGATAATTTTATATAGAAAAACTATCAGTGCCCAATGAAGTCACATTGAGCACATGGAGAAACAACTGCAAACAACTGAATTGAGATGCAGCTAACCATCATATTGTATCCATGTTGTATGTTCCATTCATGGAGGTGGCTCTGTGGATACAGTGCTTTGCCTGCTGGTGTGAGGATGAGAGTTTATATATTTATCAGCCACATAAAACCCAGGTACATGCAGCAGCCATCTACAATCTCAAAAGCTGACAAGCAAAGAAAAGTACTAACTGAGCCAAGCTGAAAATACAGACAAGGCAGAACGGACAGGCTCTCATAAGAGGCCCTGACTCATAAATAAAGTGGAAGATAATCAAGGAAGATACCCATTGTCAATTGTGGCCTGTATAGACTTGTGCACATATGTGTATGTGCATGTGCCCACTTGACCCCATGTACACACACCAAAAATACATATGCAAAACACATAATGTGGAAAATGGTTGAGAATATCAAGTTCTGGTCTTCCTATGTGTGCTCACACACATACATCTGCAGGCACATGTGCAAAGACAGACAAGATAATTTGCACATGGATACTGTACACACATATATGTGAAAAAAAATTAAAACTTGTTTGGCATGACCTCATGAGCACTGTTTTCAAACTGAGAATGTGTTATTTGCAGACTGGCCTGTAGTTCCCCCTGCCAAGATTTTACCAAAGGAAGGATAGGGAGAGAACTTCTGTTTCAGTGAGACACAGTTGCATCTGTGGTCCTCCTCCGACCTGAAGACCCACTGACAAGACCAAAGGATCAATTGCATAAACATGGCATCAGCCCTGGGGCCTTGAGCTTTGAGGATAAGAGGAGTAGGAAGTAGGTCAAAGATGCTTTGTAAGGTTTCTTCCCAGTGTCTTATTTCCACCAGCTTTTTTCCCCTTCACAGCGGCTACTGCTGTAGGACCAGCTGCTTGCTCTGAGTGCTGCACTCCAAGCAAATTGCATTATTAACTAGATTGTTCGGGGGGAAGCAGGGCACTTCCACAGAATCCTCATGCTGAGGTCAGCAAATCTTATCTAAAAAGAACCAGGTTGTAAATATTTTAGATTTTACGAGTCCTGTGGTTTCTGTTGCGTTTCTTCAGCCTTGTCAAGAGTATAAAACAGTCATGGACAATGAATAAATGAACGAGCATGGCTGTGTGCCAATAAAACTTTATTTATAGAAGTTGGCAGGTTCTAGCCTGGGATAGGTGATTTGCCCTAGTCCATTACATGTACCCCCTCCTTTGCTGGTAGCTTAGAGGAACCACTGGGTATCCTGAAGCTCAAGATTATGCTTCATGTCTTCCCTTCTGACTTGTTGGTTTGATATCTTTAAGGTTCAAGACTAGCCATGTGTCTACTTCCAATAACTCCTCAGAGTATGTAAGTCAATCCACAGTGTTGTCAAAGGCACTCAGTGGTGACAAAAGGAAAGTTTGGTTTCTGCTACCTGCTGTGGGTCTAAGACACATTCCAGTGCAATTATGAGGAAAACATTAGACAAGTACTGCAGTTTCTGGAGCCCACAGTTTTGACTTCTTTGATGTAATTGATAAAAACCAACACTGGAAGATCTCCTAACAGCATCGCAGTGACTCCAAGCAAATTGCATTATTACTCACAGTCGGACCAGAGTTCATCACATGACCCTAAACAGCCACAAGCATGTGACTCTAACCAACCACAACAAAATCACTGAACACACACATGTATGTAAGCTTCTAATACTTTGATTCCATCAATTATTTAATGTGCCCAAACTACTGACTGGCAGATGTACTCATTACTTATTGGTGCTTATAACCTAACACAACACCTGACCAAAGCAACTTAAGGAAGGGAGGGTTTATTTTACTACTAGTTCTTTAAAAAGTCATGGTGGCAGTCTGCAATATGACCAGTCATGACCTCAAGATGTACTTCTGTTAGGTATGACTACTCACAATGGGCAATACTTCATATTTGAGAAATTATGTCCCAATGAATACACATCCTTCTTTGCCAGATCTGGTGTTGCTCACTTTAATTATTTGACTAATGAAATCACAAACAATAAGCCATTCCCAAATACTCAACAAAAAATATTATGCTGGGAAAAATAAATACGAAGTCATCCCATCTTTTTTGTAGCCAACAATGGTGGTCCATTATAAATTCTCATGAAGTCACATACAGTCCATGATAAACTCACTGCCCCCCTGTAGAAGAATTCTTATTTTTATGGCTCATTCCTTAATCTGATACATAATTGGTCTGGAACCATTTTACTTGATGCATACTGAAGGGTTTAGTTTTATGCAATTGGAAGTGGGCATTTGAAACAGAACTGTGGTATTCTATAGTTTAATGGAAGAATGCTTAGTGAAGTTTCTACAGAAGGTTTTACAGAAAAGTGTATACAATGTCTTTTGATCATATCTTTCCCTCATTACCCACTTCAAACTCTGTCTAGACCCTTTGACTCCTATGACCCCAAACCAGCTTCATGACCCCTTCTTATGCATTTTTATTGTTTTGATTTGTGATGCTAATTAGATTCTAATTAGTGATACCCGTACTCATGTGGACAGTTAATTGAAGATCATAGGCTATGGTCAACCCATCAGTGACCACACTCCTGAAGAAAACAATCTTTCTCCCAGCATTCACCAAAAACCATCTAGTAAGCCCTGTGTATATCTGTGCTGGAATTTTTAACTGGGTTGTGTTGATGTTGTGCAGATAACCACAGCTGAGATGTGTCTGTGGGTGCAAAGTCCAGTCAGGTAGAGAAGACACTATACTACAGAAGTCTTCTGTGATATCTGGTGCTTAAAAATATTTGTACCTTCTCAGCTCTGAGATGCTCCTTGAGCCTCTGGGGGCTTTTCATTTTCACAGAGAACTGCATGCAATAGCTCCCCTGCCCTGCGTCTATGTCCTGAGCATCTTCTCTTGGAGAAGCTCCCTATTGACCTTCCATCTCCCTCTGTGATCTCTACAGTTGCCACAACCTGCCTGGCACTGTCTTGAACCAGTTTCCAAATCACAGACATCTAAGCTGCAGACTATTAATTATGTTTGTTATTAGCCCTGTCTGCCTGTGCTGCTCCTTCCATTTGGTCAGAGATGTACAACTGAACATTACACATGATTCACCTTTGTTTTTCTTGAGCATTGGAGCAAGCACACGGGAGTTATTCTAACTAGTCATTGTCCTTCGTTTGTGTATGGACTCTGATGAAACAAAGCCACAGCCTCGGTGTTGTACAGAGCATGCGTGCCTTGGTGGTGGTGGTGGTATCTCAGGATTTATTCAAAACAAGCTTAATACCCACAGTGAGAGTTGACTGTCCATTTTCTATTAGGCATCACTAAGATAGTATTTAATAATAATTAGGTCAATAATACTGCCAAGAACTCACAAAGCACTTGCTTATATCCATCCCACACTGTCCTTTAATGAAGTTTAGTATATTCTTTATTGTATGTCACTCTATTGTATACCTATTCCTTATGTATAAGCAGGGTACTCTTTCTATACTATTCTTCTCCTCACTTCTCTTAGATAAATCAGGATCAGAAAGGGTAGGCAAGATCTTGCTACCATATAGGTAAGAAGAAACAGTGCGTTTGGAAGTCCCATTCCTAAGGAAGAGACACTTTTCATATCCAAAAGTGGGCGGGACCAGCTCACCCTTCTGAAGACCCATTTTCAGAAAGCCTACAGTTGTGCAGTGCTCAAACTGTCTGGCAGGGTGCTTTGATTTTATTGGGCAGCACTCCCTAGGCTGATGGATGGGGGGGGGGACACTAAGAACAGAGACAGTTTGCTTTCCTCACTGTAAAAGGTGAGATGGCTCCCTGCGGTGCTGAAAAGAATTGCAGGAGATTTACTTGGGGAATTTATCCTCCCCTACCTTCCCCCATTCCATTTCTACGATGAGTTATTGTGGTACAAAAAAGCAGGGAGAATGTTTGCTTCAAGGTGAAAATGTTTAGACAAAATATTACCACAGGGAAAAGTTTATGTTATGCGTCAAGGTTAAAAAGAAGCAAGTGTCAGGTTTAGGGTGTTGTGCTCCATGCTGACTGTCTTGCAGGAGTGTTGGCTAGCCAGCTTTTACTGTAATGGGGCAGGTAATTAATATTTTAGGCTGGTGTGCCATACTGTTTCTGTCACAACTACTCATCCTTATTCTTGTTGAGCAAAAACATTCATAGACAATGCAAACACAAGCAGTGTGTTTTCGGTGCAGTAAGCCTGCATCTTAGGCATTGCACAGGGAGAGAGGTTTGGCTTCCACACACTGGTGGCTCTTGTCATAAAGGACTACAGAGGATGAAGCCTGCCCTACTACTGACCAACATCCTTGGTCCCTGTGAGCCACAGACTTCTCAGCTGTATATGGGAAAAGTTACTGCTGAATGTCTTTCTTTTCCTAGTGCTGTGTCTAAATGCCCTGACAAAGAATTTTTGGAGAGGAAATATTTATTCTAATATTCATGGCTCAAGGATATACAGTCAGGAAAGTCAATATGGCAGTCCTTGAAATAATTGTCCACATCACATCCACTATCGGGAAGCATAATAGTAACATGTGTGCTCTGGTCACTTCCTCTGTCCAAGAGAATGGTGCTAACCATAGTGGGCATGTCTTCACAACACAGAGGCATCTCCAAAATCCAGACTGTATATCTTATCAAGATGACACTTCCGATTAACCTTCACATGTACCTATGACCATAATCCTGAGGAGCAAAGAATTAAGGGAAATTATAAACTCTGCCACTCTGAACTCCCTTTTATCTTCTGTATATGTTCTGCTCTTTGACAAAAGAGCCTTCATACCTAGTGATGGCTCCTTGAGATTTTCTGCATGCTTTTTTTGATTGTTCTAGTGTAAGATAAGCATCCCTTACACTTCCAGAAGACCTTTCTGAACTGCTGTATTGGAAAGAAGTTCTTAAATCATTGGCAGGGCACACGTTTGGTCAACGCTAATCTCCCTGGCTGATAAGTTGGACGGACCTTTCTAGCTTGTTTGGGGCCGACTCTTCAGTCAATGCCATTGCTTTGTGGTTATCTTGTAAGATGCACCCTCTGGCATGTCTTTGATCTAGGTGGTTATCACTAAGGGACAGAGGCTTTAGAGCTTTCTTTGCAGTCTACACTGTGCAAAAACTATGTAGGGCTGACATTTTATTCCTATTTTTGTAAATAAGTGAGGTCCCTAAACTAAAATTCTGAGACTCCAACAGACGGAGAAGAAAGAATTTTCTTTCCTCCATCAGGTTTTTGTGTCTCCAAACACTGCAACCAGATGAGTCCCTGATTTGTTGGTTCTGAAAGGCTTAGTCACACCCGGATATCTTTTCTGGTTTTGCCTTTCTCTGGTAGAAAAAAAGGCTTAACCAGGTTAAGTAAATTATTGCTTACTCCATAGTAAGTTGCTGTCCTAGATATCAACAGATTAAAAGTAGTGTTAATTCTTCCTGATGAGAAGAGTAGAAATCCACTTCAGACTCACACAGGGAAGATTTGGTTTGGAAGAACTCTATGGATTCCAAATGGTACCAGAAGGAGGGGTGGTGTAATAGATTGGGACAAAGAGTGTGAAGTAATGGAGGAGGAGGAGGAGGATGAGGAAGAGGATGAGGTTGAGAATGAGGAGTAGAGGGAACGACCATAGAATAGGAACGGCCTCAGCACCTTGACCATCAACCCTGCTTCTCAGTGGATCACTCTCAAACCAGAAGATTCCTCTCCACTTCATTTTTCATAGAATTCTTTAGGATTCCTCCAGAAAGAGCTTCAGATTCTTGAGTCCTTTGTCTTAATTGCTTTTTACATCATCCCTGGCCATAAATACCCTGGCCACACACCCTGATCCTAAATTATCTTGTTTTCTTTTCTGGTTTTCCAACTAGTACCTAAATATGTTAAGATCAGAGACTTATTCAGAACAGTGTTTGACATGTACAGTGCATGGTAATACCTGTGAATAAACATGAGTATAGTTAAAGGATGATAGCCTTTAATGTTTTTACAAATCTCCTAAGGGATAGAACTGAGTTGTGTTTGCTGAGGTCAGTGTTTTGTTGAGTGAATGGAGGCTTCATGGTTTGAGACACATAGGCCAGGTACTTCTGTGTTTCCAAGTTTGATCATAGACTATCTTGATCTTGAGAGAAAAGGAATCCACTGTGAACAGGGAAGGCAAAGCCCAAATGACAGCAACTGTACTAAGTATTGACTGGTTGACAAGGCTGTGAGAACAAGGACTGATAGCAAGTTTGACATAAGAAATGGGAATCATTTCTCTTATTGAAGTTTCATGCAAGAATTTGAGATCATCAGGCATGATGGATGTGATCAGAACTGAAGACTTGTGTGTCTTTATTTTCACTAAACACTGAAAAAGCACTGCAGGTCATCTGAGACTTTAGGGATAACAGATACTACTCCATCCTTATATTCATATATATATATATATATATATATAATGTTTGAAAGAGGAATGAAGTAAGGAGGAGGGAGAGATAGAAAAAGTGAATGAGACAGAGTAGAAATAGAAACAGGGCAGAGAAAACATAGATTGATTTCTAGGCTTCTAAAAATATGCATTACTGGTCTCTTCAAGGAAGAAGATGTAGTCTGGATCCCAGGATTCAGGATCAGGTGATACTTTCCCAGTAGGAATCATGGGCTAGTAAACATACACACAATACAATCCTGGACCTAGATTTAATATAAGAATGAAACTTACTAAGTCCCATGGCATTTGATTCCAGGAGTAGATGCTAGGTACCTGTTGTTGGATGTCACTTTAGCAGGTCAGATGTGGTCTTTGCTCTCCTGAGTCTGCCATGCTAATGGAGAGTGCTGCTTCAAAGAGACTCAAAGGCAACAAAAATAATAAAATTTTCTGATTAAAATCATAATGCCTTTGAGAGAAGGAATGAATTATTGTGGCAAGCAGTGGTCCAGGTGGCCAGAGATAGCATGAAATCCTAGAGGAGGTATAGGGTAGGAAGACAGATGCACAAAGAGGAGTGGTCACCCTTAACCTATGTTCCAGAATCACCAGTCTGAAAGTCATTGTTTAAAGAGGAAGGACAACATGGGATGGAAGGAATCACACATACAGGAGGTAGGGAAGAGGCAGAGAGTAAGGGAGCCCAGTCAATCTTCCTCTATGCACAATGGGAGACTTGAGTCTGTTTTTGTCACAAAGGAAAGGGTGCCATGGATGAGACAAGAGAGGAGGGTACCATGTGAGATTTGAGAGGCCTATCCTGAAGAGAGGATGAGTATGAAAGAAACAGAGAGACCTCAGAGCAATCCAGTGCAGATGGTGTTAGTCATATGCCTTCTAATGCACATTTTAGACTGAACTTCTGTCTCTCTGCACCGTGGGGGACATTTCCTCTCTTCTGTCAACATTGCAGGCACTCTCATCTCCTGCTCAAAAGTTTCCAGATGGTTCAAGTGTACCTTAAAGATGCCTTGACAATGACATTGAGACCCTTTTGGGTCAAATATGGGATATTTCAGAATCCTAGAAGGGTTCACATATACAGATCTCAATCCCTTGTACATACTTAAATAGAACTTAGATATGAACCCCCAAATCTGAAGAATAATGCCTTAGGAACATTTTTTAAACAGAATTTAAACAGCATATTGCTATAGACAGAGTGTGATGCTTTTCAGTCAGCCCCATGTTGTTTCTCAAATCCAAAGCCTTGAGCACACTAGGAATGTAGCTCAGTTAGTATAGTACTTGTTGAGTTTGCACAGAACCCTGAGGTGGATCCTCAACATAGCATAAAAAAAATCTGTTGGTGCTGCATACCTATGATTCCAACATTTCGGAAATCGAGCCAGGAGGATTGGGAGTTTAAGACCAGTTTCAGTTAATTAGCAATTTTGGAAACAGACTGTGCTACATGAGACCTTGCCTCAAAAAAATAGATAAATAAGACAAATAAAAACATAGACAATGTCCTTTACCCCTTAATTTTCAGTGTGTGGTACTATTAATATCAACATCAATGCTTATTATTATTATTATTATTATTATTATTATTATTATTATTGTTATTAATGAGAAGCATAATAATGGCTACTGGCTTTCAAAGGTTTGGTATTTGATACTTGCCATCTTTTGTCTTGTCTTGTACTTACATGACTATGACCTATTCTGGATATAAGGAAGTTGAACTTCAGATAAAACGACAGACTTGAAATTATAAAGTGCACAGAAAAACATCCATGTAGGTTATCCTATTGATCCACCTCATACTTATGGGGTAGTTTGGGGAAGTCTTTGGTAGGATGTTAACCACAAAGTAGGTACTTGATAACTCTCATGTTATAACTCTCATTGCAGATTTCAAATATTTATGACCTTAGAATGAATTCTAAGGAGAGAAAAATGAAGGAAGTGTTTGCATCTTATTTCTTTTCCCTAATGATCTCACTGTACCCGTGGGCATTCCCACTTTTGTGTTTAATCACAAAATCTCAGGCCCAGTGTGGCTGACAGGTAATTTCTTTAATACAGTTGACAGAGATGGATTACACGGAGATCCCTCAGACACAGCGTCTTTGTATGCATGTGATAAGACTAGATTAGAGTCCTCTGGGTCTATGCCTCCCTCATATTACACCATAATAATTCCCATGATAATAGAGATCATTTTTATGATCACATGTATTTTGACCAGATTGGATTCACCAGTTTTTAAGAAGCCCTGCTACCTTTATTATACCTTGAGAAGCATTTGAGCTCCTATTGGTGTTGTAGAATCATAAATCAGTTTTATCCTTGGAGTTAGGCTTCATCATGCAATTCAGTCTTTAAATATACTTGTTTCCTCTGGAAATGTTCAGAGATGTGCACATATATGGGAACACTGAATTGCTTTTTAGATTTTAAAGTCATTTTGTGGGCATAGGAATATCTGAGCATCCTTCAGTGTCTCTTTTACTCTGTGAGACTCTGTCACTTTGTGATACATAGTGGCTCACTCCTCATCCTATCTTGAGTGAAGGTCCAAAAGTCTAAGGTTGGCTCTGCTTCCCTTTCCTTTCCTCATATTGAACACATCTCAGGCTTCAGCACCTATAGTACTTTGGTGCACTTTAGTGGGCACAAGAGAAAGTGATCTTTTGTGTGTTCACAATGAGAATTACTTTTTCACGTGTGGAAATATGATGCCATGAAAATTCATAATTACCACATTTTCCTAATGTTGGAAAATGGAAGTAATTCCCAAGACAAAATATTGGTCATTTTCTGTGTGTGGTCCTAGTGGGAAACGGTTGATTTGTGTTGTCATGCACAAGTTATCTGTCACAATGGCCTGAGGAGAATCATGGGATTCTGAGACTTAACTAACACTCAGAGCAAAAGAAATCAAAGTATATTTATATAATTCCTCTTCATGAAGTGATTCCGGATACATGTGTGAGGAAGAACACATTTTATTTTAGGGTCCCACTACCACTGCCAATGTTTTTTTATGTGGGATATGGAATATTTTGATAATTACAGGAAGCATGTCTTTTTATTCTCTGACATATACATACCCATGTATATGATGCATTTTATCATACAATGATTACCCTCTTTTACACCCTCCACCTCCCAACCCACCCTGGATTTCTTGTTCCCATAATTTCTTTGTAATTTGCTGAGTTTAAATTGGTTGTTTTCATGAGCATATACATTAAGTAATTTTGAACTAGGACTTAGGAGTCTGAGGAAGGAATATTGTTGTGAGTTCAAGCACATAGGAGTCTGAGAAAGGAGTATTGTGAATTCAAGAACAGTTTATAGAGAGAATAGATGAAGAGAGAAAGAGAGGGAGGACAGGAGAAACAGAGAGTAGGAAGGAGAGAGGCTGAAGAGTCAGCCAATTCAGAACCAGAGATGAAAATACTCCTCAGCCATTGGATCCTGGAAATGGACTTTGGTTGCAGATCTGGAGAAGTTAACCTATGTACTTTAAGCTAAAATGAAGACACCATAGGACATATTCCTGTATTTCCATTGGCTTTCTAAGCCTTGCCTGGAAATGTCCTGATACTGTCTGAGTAGAGTTTTATTAAAACCCTAGAGTTAAGATTTGCATTGCAATTAGCTTCAAAATGCCATTTGAAGAAAGCTTTTAAGTGCATGTTGTCAAGGTCTAATATAGACCCTAGCTGAAATGATGCAGGAAGGAAATAGTGTGTGTGTGTGTGTGTGTGTGTGTGTGTGTGCGTGTGTGTGTGTGTGTGTGCTTTTATCTCCACCATTTTCTGAATGCTCTTTTATACTCTAAGCAAACAAGATTAACAGATGTATGCTGTAGACTTATGCACTGAACACTGGCTCCTTACACCAGTCTCCTATTCTATCCTGAGACAAAGTGTACCCACAGAAAATGCCATTTCTGCTACTATATACTTCCCTCTTGCTGTTCATTTGGGAGTCCTGGTCCCTCCAGATTGCAAAGGGTATGGGATTGTATAGGGCATTCCACAAGAATCGTCCTGAGTTGGCTGCTAAAATGTGCAAGTTTTAGAGTTTGGGGCCTTTGGGAAATGTTTATGGAAGCAGAGATAGCAGGCAGGTAGGAATTGGAGGAAGCTCTTTTGGGATCTTTATCGCAGCCTAGGGAACATGGTGCACCTCCAGTGGATTGTTGGTTCAGGAGGCTCGAGTGGAAAGTACATCACTGCACTGAGTGAATGGTTTCTAGCTACAGATATCTAGAAGGGTAGTAATCATCACAGAACCCTACCCTGCTATGCAGATCCAGAGTAATTCAGGTTACTCAGTTCTTAGAAACCTTACGTCTAAACATTGTCTCATACCCACATATAACTTGCAAGAGAACATAGATATGCTGATGTTCTTCACTTATCTCTTAATTTATAAACTGACCTACCACTGGGAGAATGGAACTCTGAATAGTTTTTAAATTGCTGGTGAGGGGAAGGTCACCAGTTTCCATACTTTCCAAAGATCCCTGCAGGCAATTCCTTACAAAAAAAATCTAACAAATCAAATCAAATCAAATATAATACAATACAATTTTATTTCTTCCAGCTTTCTGGAAGAGTCTTTCTACAGTCTATATCTTGATTACTTGTATGTCTGGAATAGACTCAACCAAAACGTATAAGAAAAATGGATTATTATCCTAATTGAAATGGAAGACCACTGGGCAGGACATCAATTAATGATTCAAGTGTGGCATTCTCCCTTGAGTAATGACAAAGCCCCAAGACTTCTTAGAAGGCCACTAAGAAACACAAAAGCATTGATCAACCTGGTGAGCCCAGAACAATTAAATTTGAAATAAAAATCCTTCCAACCTAACCAGCTCGCCTTTGCCCTCGTTTTCTCATTAGTTTTTATAAGCATTGATGCATCCTACTCTTCGATAAATTCCCAACAGGTATGTTCACTTCTTGGCCAGGTAAGTTTCTTTTCTTTTCTTTTCTTTTCTTTTCTTTTCTTTTCTTTTCTTTTCTTTTCTTTTCTTTTCTTTTTTCCTATGTGAAACTCCAACCTTCATAGCATTGCCTGAAGAGAAAGGGCTAGTGTACAAGAGAAAAGCAGGAAGGCTGTCTGAACCTAGGGACGAGAACAACCCGAAGTGCTGCATACTTGCTTTGTCACCAGCGCGTGCTACATGACAGAAGCAACTCATTCACCTCACAGTTTAGTGCCAGGGAGTGCATGGCTGAACTCATGGCTCTGGGAGCATGAGGCTAGGGTTCTTTATGTCTTGGTATCTCAGGAATCAGAGAGCTTGGACTGGAAGTAGAAATAGCCTCAGCCACCTCAAGGCTTGTTTCTATGGTCATGTTATCTACCAGCCATGTTCAAAAGATTCTACAACTTCTCAAAACTGTCCCTAGATACAGAGCTAGTTATCAAATATATGAACCTGTTTGGGGGCATTTTATACTCAAATAAAATCCAGCTACTTAAAAATCAGGATGATGTGAAATCAAATATTCAATTACCCAGAAGTCAATGGCCTTCCATCAGATATCAGGGTGAAGCTAAGCTCTCCAAGCCATGAGTGCTAAGACTGTGTAGAGCGGATACCACTGTAGTATAGAGTCCCCTTCTTTCACCATATTCAATTTTCGAAGATGTTGCATCTATGCATGCACTTATGTGTGCACACGCATGCACACTTCTCAGTTATTGCCTTGAAAAGGGATCACAGATATATGCTGTATGTCCCCTTTCCCTTAGAATTACTATGATTAGTCCAGTTTGAGGAACTCCCTAGGACTAGTATAGAGTACTGTATTTTGTTCTTCATCATTGTACCGACTGTTTATAGCTAGTATCCTTTTCCTAAGGAAACTGTCGTCTGTTCTCTTCTAGTTGTGTGTGTGTGTGTGTGTGTGTGTGTGTGTGTGTGTGTGTGCATGTTTACATGTGTATGTACAGGCAAATTCCTGTGTAGTCCAGAGGATAACCTTGGATGCAATCCTTGAGTGACTGTTCACTTTTTTTTCTGGAGACAGGCCCTTTCTTTCATTGACTTAGATCTTACCTAGTAAGTGAGGCTGGCTGCCCACTGAGCTCCAGGAATCTGCCTGTCTCTACTTCTGTAATGCTGAGATTATACATGGAATACACCCAGCTTTTTTATGTGAATTCTGGGAATCGATATCAGATCTTCTGCTTTTGAGGCAAGTACTTTACCAACAGAACTATCTCCGCAACCCCACTTTTACTTTTTACCAATATGCTTTGTATACTCTTTGAAATTTTTATACATGGATCCGATGTATCTTTCATTATTTGTAAACTACTGAGTCCAGTTAACATAGTCTGCATTCATATTGGGGTTGGGTCTTCCAGTGGGACATGAGCAACCTACAAGTAATCATAACCATGTGAAAAGTGTTTCTACTCCCTCAAAAGCTGTTAACTCTCAAGAGCTCAGAGAGGGGTAATCCTCTCTTCCATCTGCACTGGAATTTTTACCTGGCTTGATCTTATGCAGGTCTTATGCAGGGAACCACACTACTGTTAGTTCATGTATTATATCATTAACACAGAATTCTACCGCAAGAATACATTTCTTCAGTGTTTGGTATTTGATTAAAGAAGTCACGGAGGCCATGTGACATTGGAAGCCACATTAATCCCTCTTTTTAATAAGAACCGTAATCCATTGCTGACAAAACAAAAAATAATAATCACAGCATTTCCTAGGTGCTTTCAGATGTGCTGTGACAAATGGTGCCTCTTTTTGTGTAACCGTCCTCATGGCTTGTAATACATTGCTTAATGAATTGATCACAGTGGAATGTAAAGCTGGAACAGCATTTATTTTGTGTGTTATATTGCATATAATTTTGAAAGTTGGCATTTATAACCATGGAAGCTGTTATTTTACATATCATCTTCAAACCATATCAGCCTTAAACACATTTAAATTTAATAAGCAAGTAGATTAGATTTGCTTTTAAGCTAGGCATATCATTACAGTGCATGCTTCCACCAGGAAAGCAAGCTTGTGATTAATACTGTCTTTAGTTGTCTTAAAGAAACAAAAATCATAAAGAAAGGAGTTAAAGATGAAGTTGAATTAATTAAGTATAAAACCCAAAGAATATTCTTTAGTAGAAGACTCTACATAGTCTTCAAATCATTGAGGCAAAGCCATCTGATCATTTTTATTAACCATCATTGGGCAACTTGGAGACTGAGTACAAGCCTTGGGAAGAAAATGCAAATTCAGTAATAGGAACATCATTGTGGTGATAATTTATTAAATTTCTTGAGCCATCTCGCTCTGAAGAGGACAGCACAAATGGCCCTGGTGATTAATTTTCAAGATCGTTTAACATTTTATTAGAGGGGAAACAGTTTTTAATCTATTGATGTCCTGTCTCTACTAGTCCATGGATTGTTGTCTAAACAAGGGAAGAAGTGGATAAACAGGAGGGGGAACAGTGGTCAGGAGCAGTCCCAATTCAGATGCTGCAGAACTCGGTATCCCTGGATTTCTATGGCATAAGTTTAGTATTTTTGCTAGACCACTGGAGCTTGATGCAAGGACAGAATTTATTAATGAATCTTCTGTTAGGGGAAGGGTAATATTCAGGAAGGGGACACAATTGAGAGAATTTGTGGGACTGTGACTTTATAAATCCTGATCATGCTTATACACACATGAGTTACAGACTCAAATGCCATCAGGGACCAGGAATCCCCTATTTGGGGATTAAAGTGCAAGGGGGTTGTGAAGCATCTCACACTGGAAAGCTAATGGTTGAAGAGCTAAGACATTACCTAGGAGAAGACTAATGCAAAATAATAATCAAATGTCAGATGGAATCCTGGATAAGATCATGAGACAATAAAAGAGGGATAAGTGGGCAAACTATGCCACCACAATGCACTCTGCAGTCTAGTGTACAGTGCTGTGTCAATGACCATTTCCTGGTTCTTGTCTGTGTGTGCGCTGTGGATAAGATATTAGCATAGGTGTATCATGTTTTCTGTAAGTCTAGAGATACCCCAAACTAATGACTTTTACAAAAAGAAAAGAAGGATGGAAAGGAAAGGAAAGGAAAGGAAAGGAAAGGAAAGGAAAGGAAAGGAAAGGAAAGGAAAGGAAAGCAAAGGAAACGAAAGGAAAGGAAAGGAAAGGAAAGGAAAGGAAAGGAAAGGAAACGAAACGAAACGAAAGGAAAAGAAAGGAAAGGAAAGAATAAAATGGAAAAGAAAAAACAACTGAGGAACATTATGGAGATTAATTTGTAGGAAAGTCAAAGGTCACTTGCTGTAGCTATTCCCTTTAGACCATGTCACACAATGGCTGAGGATTATATGAGACAACAGAGGGCAGCGTGTTTGTTATGATTTGTGTGGAACGGATACCCTGCAGGTTGATAGAGCAGTTGGCAATATCCTCCCTTGAATACATAACATACGTACACTTCCCCTCTAATCTGTGAATATATGTGGCTCCACAACAAAGAGGGGGGATCTTTAGGTGTGCATATGGAGTTTGTTGTGGGCATCTTGAGATGGGGATCTCATTTTGGATAGCCTACATTGGCCTAATAAAATAAATAATGCTTGGCACTAAGGCAGGGAGGAAAAAGAGGGCTGGGAATATATGAGCAATGCCTTCTGATAAATCTTGACACACCATGGTTGACTTTCTGATAGAAGGAAACAATTAGCCATGAGATGCAGACAACTTTTAGGATGTGGAAAAGGCAAGAATGTAGGTGTCTTCTTGTCCCCTAACTCCGACTGTCAAGAGGAGCACTAGTAAGATTTTCTTAACAAGATTTGTATTGCATTTCCAAAATACTGAACTTGTACTGGTTCAAGCCACCTCACTTTTGATAATTTGTTATGGTAACACCAAGAAAAAGTCCAGGCCAGTAGTCCATACAATAGTGAATGCATATGTAATTCTTGCATACATCAGACACCCAGGCTTTTTACATGCATTACTGACATTAACATCATGAGGCAGGTGCCTTCTTATATGGTTTTGTAGAAAGAGAAAGAAATAGGAAAGTGTTACCATGAACATAGTGTCTAGAGATTGTGGATGATAGGACAGAGGACTAATCTAAGGTAAAAGTTACACCCTGAGATGTGTACAAAGAGCTTGTCTCAAAAAATATCAAATGATAAGATCCTAGTACTAATGAAGCTTATGGTGATGGTGATGATTATGATGATGAATGATGAAGATGATGGTGATAATCATGACAGTGTAATGATGTTGAAGGTCATAATAATGATTATGGTATTACTGATGGTGATGAAGAATATAACAATGGCAATGGTGGTAGTTATAATGGGGTCACAGTAGTAGTGATAATGATACCGATGGTGAGGATTAATAACGATAGTTTGGTGGAGACATAAATTTAATGGTGATGACTGAGGATGATGATGATAATGATGATGACGACGACGATGATGATGATGATGATGATGATAATTAGGGATCCACATCTTTGTTGTCTTCCAGTCATAAGTCCAGATTTCAACAGTGTGTCATTGTACTGTATTTATTTAATGGCTGCTTCCTACTTGGATAAGGATTTTTTTATTAATTGGCAGTACGGGTATGTATTGCCTTTATAAGCAGTATATTTCAATTTAAGTAAAGAGCATGAGAATGATAAGATATTAGTTAAATAATCATCAATCATGTGGCATAATGTGGCCCGAATGACAATGGCAATGGGGCAGCTAAGATTTGAGGAAATCCACCCCTTGAGCACTAAAAATTTAAGACTCCTCTTTCTGCGTGTGTAGCTGATGGTCGTCACTAACCTGCAAGGCTTGTGGGTGCCTTTTCCTAGAATGTAATCTTATTTTCAATTGAAGTACAACAGTTGTGGCCTATGCATGAGGTACCAAGTGGCCCCTCCATACACGTGTCCAAGGCATGACAATTGGGAAGCCTAACCATCAGATAGTTATGTCTCTATCTGTGCTGCAGCCATCTTTGAATCCACTCATTTAACTCCTCCCATGCCGGAAGGTAGCAGCTTCTGTTCCATCAGAAAGCAGAATGGGGACAACTAAGACACCTTTAGAGTCTCAAAGTTTTACTGGGATGAGCAAAGCCCATCATTCCTTAATTTGCTATTAGCATTGTCAATATTCTAGCAGCAAAAACTTTAAATGTCTGTGTTCTGTACTTGATTAGAAAGGCTTTTTCTTTGTGTTCACCTCACTACGATTTGTGCTTCAAATTGCTGGGCTGGCCATGCGAAGTTTTTAGTGTTTATTCTGCTAATGGTTTGGGATTGTATTTGATGGCATTTGATGAAAGATGTCTCGATATGGACAGGAATGTCTTAAGACACTTGTCACTGCACAGCCCTGTAATGTACATCTCCCTGAGACAAACTGGTTGTGTTGTGGTGCCAGTCTTAAACCATCCCACCCAAGAGCTACTTCGCAGCAATTCTCTCTATTTTGTAAGTTACAGATCCGTATGAGATTGGCATCCTGTGTGACGTAATGCAGGCAACTGTTGTCTGCTATTTGTGGGTCCAAACAGTGTAATAGACTCACCAGACCAGGTTTGAGTCTTACTGAGTACCAGAGATGCACATGAGCTAACAAAGAGTGGCTCGTTTCTTAGCTTTTACAAGCATGCATTAATAAACTCAAAGCATGACTTTGCTTTTATTCTCTGCTCTTTGTAGCATCATCTAAGGACATTCTTCTACATTCTCAGCATCTTAAATCTTGCAGGATCATTTTCTTTAGTCTCCTGGAGAGTATTCTACAACTTCATTGATTACTGTTGTTTTGTTTGGGATAATTCTATTTTTTTTTTAACTTAAGCAAAGAAAAGAAAGACACGCATCAGGTTGGGACAGCAATTTTAAAGCCTAACTCAGTAGTTCCATGATCGCAATGATGTACTGGTGTTCACTCGAATAATTCATTTTTGTTGCCTGGGTATATAATGTAAATTCTGTTCTCAATGTACTGGCCATATGCTATTCTTTCTTCCATTTCTCCCTGAAGCTTTCCGGGGTGCCTCTTCCCCTTCTCTCATATCCAATCTCCTTCTTTCCTCCTTCTCTCTAGACCACATTACAAGTGACTTGCTTAGCCATGCAAAATCACAAAGCATCTTTCCTTCAGACCACTGTGAGCATTGATAGCGCGGGTCCCCAAAGGCCTCACAGCTTTGCAAATGTTTATTAAGTATCGGCACCACCAGCAAACGTATACTGGTATTCCTAAATGTGTGAGCTCACTTTACACTAACAACATGCCTAAGTGCTGAAGATGCTATTCCCGTGTGTGTGTGTGTGTGTGTGTGTGTGTGTTTGTAGTGCATTCATGACTCTTGAGTACAGGAAGCCTGGCATAATGAGCATGAAGAAATCAAAGAATAACTTTACATTTTAGTCCTCACCCTCCTCATTTTTAGAGACAAGTTGTCTTTATCATTGGCCATAGTATGCTCCAAGCTAGCTGGCCCACAGAATTCTGGGTATTCTCTTTTCTTCACCTCCTGTCTCTTTGCATAAGTACTGGGATTTACAGATGCATGCTAGAGAATCTGGTTTACACAAGTTTTAGGGATGCAAACTTGGTTTCTTAGGTTGTATGCTGTGAGCTTTATCCACTGATCCATGGACTCAGCCCAGGTTTTCCTCATTTTAAAGAGAAAATCACAGTTCCAGGCTGTAAAGAACACACATTTAGAGAGGGGACAAGTGTGTATGTGTGAACCCAAGTAAAAACAATGGCAGATACATTCCCGTGCATGTACATATGTGTGCAATGGAAAAGCTATGCTGAGACGGGAGAATGGGAGAGAAGAGGTACTTGGCATGTTTTTAGGATGGGTGTTTTCTCCAGTAGCTGACCTATGGAAGAAAGAGAATAGCATTTGCAGAGCAGAAGGAAGGTGAAATTCTGGACCAAAGTTAAATAGACTGTTCTAGTGGCATGCAGAGGGAACTTGAATAATCTGAGGTATTCAAAGTCAACAGTCTAGTCTTTGAAAGTCAAGGATAGAGTTTAGGAGAATTTCAAAGAGGTGCTGTCAATGGTGCACACCAGAGCCACCATGAGCAACCCAACTACTTCATCTTCTGGGCACCTGAATTTGTGTGCAGCTACTTTTCTGTCTGGCTCAGTAATTTTCCCAGTGCTCCTTGAAGCCTGTCTTCACCCAGGGTTCTCTGCTTCCTTTGTGCTGCTGGAGTAAAGTGTGTTATTTACTCAAGCACATGGAATTGGTGTTCTGCTTTATAATGAAGAAGGAAGAGGGGTAGGGGAGGAGGAAGAAGAGGATGAGGAGAAATTTTGACCCTGAGCCTACCATGTTCAAGGTCATTTTGGTTGAAAGAGAAAGGTTGAGCTTGCTCTCGATCTCACCCCTCTGCCTTTGCGAATCCAGAGGTTCTTTAGTTTTGTAATCTGATGTTTTCTTGACAGTTGTGTTCAACTAGAGTCTGTGGGGTGAGTCTGAACTGATGTGAGTCAAAGGCTACAATAACCATGAAAAGTTTGTCATAGGATTACAGTAAGACCCAAAGTTTCCAGTGCTGTCTTTAGACCTAAAATAAACCATCAAACAGCAGCTCCTGTTTACATGTGCATTCATGGGCGAAAAGGTAGAATTAACTGAAAACTTCATCAACAGAGAAGACTCAGTCTTATCTGTCTCAGCCATGGAAGCAAATTAGTTTCTGGCAAACGCCAGTGTAAATGAACCCTTATGAGATGGTACCCAAAGGAGGAGAAAGAAAGAAACAAAGGATTGGGTACCATATGATTCTGTGTATGTGCTGTATAGATTTGGAAAACTCACAGAAACAATGGTGGTTATTTTGGGAGGGAGAATGACTGAGGTTTTATTTGTGTGTAGGGTGGGTTGGGGGTAGGATATGTGTGTGTAGCATGAATATGTGAATACATGTGTGCGAATGTAACTACATGCATGCCACAGCATGTATGGAAGGTCAGAAGACATTTTTAGGTGTTTGAGACAAGGTCCTTTGTTCACTGCTACATCTTTTGTTCGATTACATATTTCAAATGGTTTGTTTTATGTGATGGGACATAAATTTCACTTCTGTGGCAGGACAAAAGCAAAAGCAAAAAATCCACCACCAGTGTAGCCCAACGAGACATGTGCTTGCTAGTCTCCACAGTTTATGTAGCTTTGGGGCTTCAAGGAAGTGCATGAGAAATTGATCACCAGGGGAAAAGTGTCAACAGGAGAGTCTGCAGAAGAAAAGGCTCCAAAGCATAGAGCTCTTTCCACTTCCTAGGAGCCACTAATGTAGGACCATCAACCTCCACATGGTCAGCCTCCACTCCAGAGGGAGTATATAGCTGGGGCAATGATCTCACAATGTCAGACATTGAAGAGAACACTGCGAAAGGGTGGAGTTTTAGAGCAATGCGTTTTTAACTCCACAGTGGAGCAGAGGGGGACATTTTAAGGAGCTAAGAGCTTAAGCCAGACAAGAGTCCCCTCCATGTGGTAATAAATACACTGAAGTGCCCTTTTATGTTTAATAATTCAGGATCTGCTGAGTGTTTAAAGATTTCCCTGTTTTATCATTTAAAAATCGAATGGTAATCGGTTAAAAAGTAATAGCTGGTGAATGTCTGCATGATAGGCTCTGTCCCATGCACTCTAAAATGTCTTTGGAAATAGAGGTCTGAGGGCTCCAGGTCGCAGGTACCTGGGGCTTTGGAAGTTTTAAACAGAGCGGGGTACCTGTTCCACAGTTCTGCTGCCAGGAGTGTGGTGTTGGGTGGTGGTGGGGAAGAGTAAGGATGAGATCAGAGGGTGTGAACAGTGTGAGGACAGCTCTTTGCTATTGCCTGTCCCTGAAGGGGCTGAAGGTGTAGGCCAAATGTCTGAAAAACTCTGGGAGGAAATCTTTGGTCACACTATACCTCCATTTTATTTTCTGGCACAGAAACTTGGGGTGTCCTTGAGAAGGGTTTTCATTGTTCCAGCCCTGTAACTATATTTGCAACTTGAACATGATAAGGAATCAATGGTGTCTTGTGTGTGTGGGGAGGTGTGAGATATTGTTGTGTCAAGGTACATGTCCATGTTTATGAATATGTGCAGAGGCTAGAGGGTAAACTTGATATCATTCTTCCACTGTCCTGGGACATACTATGTAGTCTCGACTAGCCAGCAAGTCCCAAACATATATTTGTCTCTGCCTCTCCATCATTGAATTACAAACACAAGCCACAACCCTGCATTTCCCCCTGGCATCTGTTAATTCAACTCAGGTCCTCATGCTTAAATAGCAATCACTTAACCAACAATGGTACCTTCTCACTCTAGGTTATGATTAAAAAAACAAAAACGAAAAGTCCAGTTCTCATTGTAGACCTACCTAATGATAAATTCTTGAGTTAAGATCCAGGGAAGGGGTAGTGTGGGAATATGGATGGGCTGATGAACACAGTAAGCTGGTGTATCTAGTGGAAATTACTTCATGGGACAGAAGAGACCCATATACACTTTGATCCTTAAAAGATGGGATCTTACTGTATAATCCATATTGGCTACACACTCGCCATCCTCCTTCCTCTGCTTCCCCACTGATTACCACTGTGTTCTATAATATCTTTCTTTTATACATGTGTATGTTTGTATTCATGTGTGTGCAGGTACATGTTCGGTTATCTTCTCTCTGGTGTTATTCACCTTGATTTTGAAACTTGGTCACTCATTGGCCCAAATTTTCCCTTCTAATTTAGCTAAGCTGGCTAGCCACTGAGCCCCAGAGATTCTTCTGATAATTCTTCCTCAGAATTCTTCCTCCATATTAAGAACACAAGCATGTACCATCAAGTCCTGTTTTTTATTTCCACATAGGTTCTAGGAATTTTACACAGGACTTTATGTTGTTTGATTGACTCCCTACCCCCTTCCCCCCATCCCCAGGCACGTTTTGTGTATTCGTAAACATCATCTAGGAAAAGAACCCACAAAGTGCTTCATCCTCACCCAGTGGATTCTTGCCAAGCCTGTTTACAGGGTACATATAGCACACTGAAGTAGAGTGTGAGATATTGTGATGTACAGTGCAGAAGGTATCGCTTCTTGCCTGGAGTTCATATGCTCTGATCAAGAAAAATCACCCAGGAAGGAGTTCTAGAAGAAACTTCCAGCTGCCTACCCAGTAGCCATTTTTTTGTTTCTTCTTCATATGCCCCTTAATAATGGGCCGGTAAGTCATAGAAAATATGGCCAAATTAAAGACAAAGGAACACTAGATTCCTGGCTTTCCAAGCAAAGAGAGAGGTCCAAAAAGATAGCCATTGAAATGACTCTATGAATCTTCTAGAAATCCCTATAGTGATGAGGAGTCTTTCACAAAAAATTTTCTGTGTCTACACTCACTCTGTCACCTTAGGAAATTAGGAACCTTTACAGTCATGCATCTAGGTGTTGTGGGAGAGGAAAGGGAAGGAGGAAGAAAGAATCAGGATAAACTGTTTGCCTGGGAACTTCTTCCATTGAGAGAAAACAAACCTGTATTTTCTTTAAGACACAGTTATTTTGGGAATCTATAAGTAGCAAAACCCAATTCTAGGTGCAAAATACAGGTTGAGCATCCTTTATTTGAAATGCTGGAGAGCACAAGTGTTTTGTTTCTCATGTTTTTTTAAGACTGTGGAATATTTACATATATATGAGATATCATGTGGATGGTTTCCAAGTCTAAACACAAAGTTCATTTCTGTTTCATATGCACCTTAGACACATACCCTGGAGGCAATTTCATACAATATTTTTTATTATTTGTGCAGCCTGCCTTTTGACTACAACCTGTTGCAGGAGGTCAAGCATGGAATTTTCCACTTGTGGCATCCTGTCAGCAATCATTGCTGGAACATTTTGGATTTTTTTTCTCCATAGCAAACATTCAAAACTTACAAATTTTAAACTTTCAAACTTTACAAATATGAAATAATTTCTGAAAGGGAAAAAAACTCTTCAGAAGGCAAGAAAATTCAAGGATGAGTGGTTGGAGAAGAAAGTAAAAAGGGAAGACTTCTTGAGGCACAGAGAGCAATCTGGGTTCATGTTTTTACAGTTCAGAAGGTTCAAGGTGAAGGGATACAGTGCCATTGGAAAAAAAACATGGCCACCACAGTGCAGTGCTGGTACCAGAGAGATCATAACTGCTGGTGATGGCAAATCACAAAGATGCACCAGCTGACATCAGAGACTGGGAGACCATGATGTTTTTCCCTGTACCACAGTCAGCAAAGGGTTTTATTTTGAATAAAGTGTTGTCTGATCAGACAAGAGAATGTGGCAATGTGGCTTTCCCCATCTGTTGGGTAGAGAGAGGCCATGTGGGTGTGGAAAAGTTTAGAGTCAAGAAGATAACTTGGGCAGCAGTGGCAGGCTTTCAGATGTGAATAGATTAACATGTAGAGTAGAATGTGCTGGCAGTAGGTATGTGTAAGGGGTTTGATTAGAGGTAGTCCTGGGAGAATGTATAAAAATTCAGAAATGGAAAGAGTCCTGAGAGAAGATATATATATATCTGAACTATTAATTTTGCCATTGGAATCTCCCAGGGTCTCCCCACTGGAACCATGTCCCCAGTGAGAGTCATGGACAGAGCAGGACAGAGAACCAGGATCAAGTAAGCCCACTCAATCTTGGAAAAAGGACAGGAATAGGCCTTTCTCCAGATGACATAAGCAGATGTCTAATAAACACATGAAAAGATGGGCCACGGGCTAATTGTTAGGGAAGTACAAACCAAAGTTATAAAGCAAGAGCATCCTACATCTGGTAGGACGGCTGCAGCTAAGAAAACAATAATGTGTTAGCAAAGATGTGAAGGAAATGAAACCTGCTTGGACTGTTGGTGAAATTTGAGAGTGTTCAGCTGTTGGAGAGAACAGTGTAGTTGGTCATTAAGTAACTGGAAACAGATTTATTATTTGACCTAACAATTCTACTTCTGGAGATACAATCCAAAATTTGGAAAGCAGAGTCTCAAGCATATATTTGTACAGTCATATTTATAGCAATGGTATTCATTCTATCTAATATAGGATTAACTTGAGTGGTTAGGATGAATGAATAAGCCAATTGTACTATGAACATATACGTACTACATAAGTAAATGGACACACACAATGGACTATTATTTGGCCTTCCATGAGAGGGGTAGGAGTTCCATTCACTATAGACAGACCATAAGCATATTGTACTAAGTGAAATATACCAGGCTTAAGAAAAAAATAGTGCATCATTCCACTTACAAGAAATTATTAGAGATAGGAAAATCATGGAGACCAAGAGTAGAATAGAGATTGGAGGGGCCAAGGTCTATTTTATAGGGACAGAGTTTCAGTTTTATATAATGAGTAATTCTAGAGATGATAATGACTGAAAGCTGTATGTATTTAAGGCTATTGAGCCCTACATATGAGATGTTAAGACAAGATGGCATATTACTTGCTTTTCCTATCACCCTGGAAGAATAGCTAATAGAAGCTCCTACTTTGGTTTGGTTTTATGGCACTTTGGTCCATCATGACAGTAAAATTATGAAGGAACAGTTCTAGGATGTTCTGAGCATGTGTCCAAGGTCCTCACATTATGGCAAGACCTGGAAAGAGAATATGATAGGAAGGAGCCAGGGATCACACATCCCAAAGGAGCTTCCACCTCTGACCAACTCCGTCCAGTGAATCACTTACCCAGAAGAGATTCTGCAGGCTTCCACAACAGCTAAACCAACTTGGGACCAAGTGTTCAAACCTGAGAGCAACTGTGGGCAATTCATATTGTTTTCATATTCAAACTGGCCTTGTTTCACTTTCTATTGCTGTGCTAAAACATACAAGCAACTTAGAGGAGGAAGAGTTTATCTTGGGTTATAGTTCCAGGTTACAGGCTATCCTACCAGATAAGTGACAGCAGTCAGGTTTGAAGGAGCCAGTCCCTTTAAATACATAATGAAGACCAGCAAACCAGGAATGCAAGCGCGCTTGCTCAGCCTCTTCTCCCAGGCCTGGAAAAGGTGCCAGCTACTTTCAGGGTGAGTTTTCCTACCTCAATAATTCGATCAAGATAATCGTCAACAGACACATACCCACAGGCCAATCTGATGTAGACAATTCCCCATTAGGACTGCTTCCAGGATCTTTCTAGGTTGTAATTGACAGTATTAGCTATCACACAAATGATAACAGTAAATATATATTAGGATAGAATCTCAGTGAGTTGCTTATTGCCATGCAGTGAGTCTTCAGGTAGTGCTACGTTGTCTTTCCTCTCTCAGCTCATTTGGAGGTAAGCCTTTTCACCTGAAAGTCCATTCCAGCATCTAGATGATAAATGGAGTCTTCCAGTTCCCTGTTTCCTTTTGCAGATATCAACATCATGCTTGGCTCCTTAAAAAGATGGCTATAACCTAAAAAAGACAGCAGTGGCCTTTCCAGAGTGTGAATCACAATTCACTGAGTTAAGTAGACATCCAAGTGTGTCTACCACTCTCATGCACAGAAGCAGATACAGTCAGAGCCAGCCAAGGAGAACACGTGTGCATTTACATATGATTTGCATCTGTTTTACATAGGGCTGAGCAAGCTGTGCTGTGTTCTCAAACATCACTCACGTTGTATTTTAAGATTGTCACAATCTTTAACTAACATTTAGAGCTGCAGCCAAGGTGCCCCTAACTTTCCATCATTCTATATTAAAACTGGCTATAACATCATTATCCACAGTGGACTGGAGTTGAATGCTCCTTCAGAGTGCCTGCATCTACCTGGGAAGGTCTTTTACACTCAAAATTCCCATTCATTCCAGGTCTCCATCAGGCCCAGGGGTGGGATATCAGGGAAGGGTGCTGACACTTTCTTCCCCATATTTGGATCACTAGGCTTTCCTCAATCCCCTTTGCTCCTTCCCTCTTCCCTTGCATCTTCTGTATCCTCTTTTCTTTCCTTACCTTTTTTTTTCTCACATCTTTTCTTCTTTTGTTTTAGTTGTCTCTTATCACACCTGGCTCTTTTCTTCTCCCTCCCTCTTTCTTCTTCTAATGTCCTCCCCTTCCCACCCCTTCCTTTTTTGACCTGCCCTTTCTCTGTGTGTGCTTTCTCCTTCTCTGATGTCCTGCCTTCCTTTCTCTTGGCCCCCCTGCCTTTTCTGTCTCCTCCCTCCCAGGATCAGTAGGTATGGCATTCAGTCATTCTAACAATATTCATGACATAAAATCTCTTTCTTAAGCTTTCTTGAACTTCAGTATTGTGTTAATGGAGAGACACCTGGCACCAAAGGAGTAATCAGATTCCCAAATTTCCAGGATAATTTGTGGTTAATTGCAATGATGGGATGGTACCTTAGTGAGCAAACCTGCAGTTACAGAGTTCTAAGCAGAAGGTCAATCTTAGGAAGATCAGAGTTAAAATCCATGCCATCAAGAAAGGCAGGGGTAATGCACAGGGCAGAGAGAAAAATGGAGATGAATAGAGTGGATGTGCCTATGGGATGGCTGTCCTATGGAGTAGTAGCTTGAAGAAGGAACCCAGCAGAGACTGTCTCTTCTCCTATCACCTCTGTTTCTTTCCATTTCTGAGAATCTTAATATGCTAAGTAGAATATGAACTCCATCCTCTCAAATTTAAGTGGCCAATAGAATGTTGCTAAATATAGATATATAGCAAAGATCTAGAATGTATCTGTCCTAAGCAATAGCCTGTGTTACCCACTATTTTACCCGGAGTTTGCATATGTGTGTCTCTCAGAGGTACCCCATCTTCCTGGGCCCATGAAAGCTCAGGGATCTGTCTAGAAACCTAAACTGATTTTCTTTACTTCACCTCTAAAGTGTAAAGTGGCTTTACCCTGAATTTTCCTTCCTTCTGACATTTCTCTTCCTTTCCTCCCCCACCCCATCACTTTCCTCATCTCCCCTCCTTCTACTGTCTCTTAGATCCATACTCATAATTTCTCTCCCATTGTGTGAGATATCCCTATTTTAGAAACAGAATGTCACTGAGTGAAGAATATGGAAAGACAGTGTGGTAAAACAATGAAAAACAAGTGAAATATTTAGTCTCTTGCTTTTTTCCTATCAACTCCCTCATTGATATAAAGATAGAGGCTAAGGGATAGAGAAAAGTAACACAAGAAATGCACTGTAGCCACTTACTATTTGGGAAAATTCCAACTGGTTTAAAATATCTGGAAAGAAACCTGGCTATTTGTGGCAGTGGAATTCGGCCTTCCATGTTCTGTCCCACCTTCTGTGTAAACTAGTATGTGATGCAGCTTAAGGCTGGACCTTCAGACCTTTCTTGTTCCCAATGTCATCAGCAAATAACTGGTCAGTCCAGAGACAATCTCCAAGAATGGAGTTGTCACCTTGTCTTGATGGAAACTATAGCTAATAAGTACTAATTTACAAATTCACAATGTGTTCATGCATCCAAAGTAAGGCATGCATTAGTGCCCAGCATGTGCAAGGCCCAGCATATGCCAATGATAGCTTTCATCTAACAGCAAGGGAAAACTATGATAAATATGACTAAGTGACTTGGTCACTCAGTCAAGGGTCAGATGGCTTTTCTTTAAGCCAGAATTAAGAACTCAAGGCAGGGGAGATGGCTCTGTTGGTAAAGTGCTTACAATATAACTGTGAGGACCCAAGTTCATATTCCCCCAAACCCACATAAAAAGCTAAGTGTACATCTATAGTCCCAGAACTGGAGATGCAGAGAAAGGGGATGCCTGGGGCTTGTTGGCTAGAATGTCTGACAAAATTTGTCATATACAGTGAGTGACTCAATGTAATTTACTCAGTGATTGAAGAAGACACCAATGTCAACCTCTGCACCCCCACATGTGCACCTATACTTCAACACACACATACAAAGAGAGAGAGAGAGAGAGAGAGAGAGAGAGAGAGAGAGAGAGAGAGAGAGAGAGACTCAACCAAAAATAAAATGTTCTTGCTTTTTTCCTATCAACTCCCTCATTGATATAAAGATAGAGGCTAAGTGATAGAGAAAAGTAAGACAAGAAATGCACCGTAGCCACTTACTATTTGGGAAAATTCCAACTGGTTTAAAATATCTGGAAAGAAACCTGGCTACTTGTGGCAGTGGGATTCGGCCTTCCATGTTCTGTCCCACCTTCTGTGTAAACTAGTATGTGATGCAGCTTAACTTAAGTGCTTAACTCCTAACTTAGTTTAGAAAAATAAGGCCTTAGCCTGAGCAGTATTCATTGTCTGAGTTAAGTCAGTAGGAACAGGCTAATTTATGTTTATAGGGAGACTTCTGAGATCCAATGGCTTTGCAAGAAACAGTCTCTTAGTATTTAGTGACCATTCTATATAAGTGTGGCTAGGGATGGGAAGCCCATAGGGGTTTGAGGTCAGCAGGTCTATTGTGTGTTTGATGTTGCCAATACTGTCAGAATTCTATGCGTCAAGGGTATTTACTTCCAGGTATATTTTGTAAGAAACTTGTAAGCTCGCAGAAGTGAGCTGCCTTCAACACCATAACCTCCTGCCAATCATAATGGCTAAAGACTGATTTTCCTGCCTGTCATGTTGAGCTTGAATTGAAATGCTAAGAATGCTGTCTCATCCCTCAGTTAGATTAGCCTTAAAGAGTGATCTTGAATTCCTGTCAAGCACAGAGCGAGGATTTACAGAGTGACAAACACATGCCCACAACATTTACAAGGACATTTCCTGGTAATGATAACAATTCCCAGCCCCCTCCCAAGAAGAATTGAAAAGGGGACATTTCAAGTGGACCCAGAAACATCTGAGAACAGACAGCTCTTTATGCCATTTTTTAGGTTGGGGTTTATAAATAACATGACAATTCTCGTTTTATCTGAGAAAAATGGGCAAGTGAGAGAAATGACCTTAACTTGAAATACTACTTCATTTCTCCCAGCCCTGCTCTGGTTCTAAACCATATGTGAGGGCTCCTTACAGTGCACAGGGCTGCCTGCCCTTTCCAAGGCAATTTAGCCCTCTGCCTCTCATTGGCATCTCATGCCTCATCCTGGCATCTTCAAGGGCTTTATGGAAATGCCGTGCAGATGTCCAGGCACTATTGCAGAGTGGGTAGTGAGTCTTCAAATAACCCCATCTATCTTCCTGGCATTTCTTACCTGATCAGCAAGAGGTGTACATGCTTTTATGGCATCTTCATTACCTCTGAATCTTACACGGCAGGCCATTTCCATGTATATTGTATCATCTACCAGGCTTTATGGCAGTTCCCTGGTCATGCTCATCTTTTCATTCCACCTGCTTCAGCTTGATCAGCCGTGCATGTTTCTGACCAGATAGAACATGCCCCTTATTATGTCACATCTGTCCCTCCTAAGAATTGTTATTCTTCTGTTCATTAGGTTCACAGGAATGATGGTGAGATAATTCTGAAACATAGAACAGGAATAGGAGCCTGGGGAGTAGCTCAGTTTCCATACAAGAATCATCCCCAGAACCTATGTGAAATGGCTAGGCATGGTGGCGTGTGCTTGTAATCCCAGGACAGGGAAAGTGGGGATACCTCCAGTGACCACTGGCCAGAGAATCTAGCCGAATGGAAGAGTTCCAGGCTTAGTGAGACATCTGGTCTCAAAGCAAACAAGGGAGATGGCAACTGAGGAATGATTCCCATGCTTGCCCTTTGTCTTCCACATGTGTGTGCGCACACACACACACACACACACACACACACACACACACACACCAGAAACCAGAAACCCAAACATAGACTTTATTGAATCTAAATTAAATGCATCTCCGACTAACGCTAAACCTTAAGCTTTGTACAGAACGGATGACACAGTGGCTGGAGCTTGGATGTTGGTGTGACTGATCTTACTATAAATGTGATGAAACAGGAATAGAATCATTCATATCTGGGATCACATGAGTTCCCATTGAAAGGTCTTTAGTTTGAGGGCCAAAGGGGATGCTGAGCCAAATTCTCTTTGGGGTATATAGCTTTCTTAAAGTTGTTATTAACACTGTGGTCATATGGACTGTCAGCAGCAGGGTGGGGCAGGGAGGAGCACCTTCTTATAGGTCATAAATCAAAATAGGAGTAGGTTTCAAGGCAGGAGCCTGCAACTAGACAATCCCTGAATCCTTAACAGCAGGGGCACAGGAGGAGAATCTGGGGAAGGAACCGTGACTTAGAGGATGGGGGGGGGGGAAGCATATCTAGATGAGGTTTCTCCCATTAGATCCTTAAACCTTTGACATCCTGGTATCTGGCAGGCTGATGTCGGTGCGCTTTCTTAGGGGAGTGCAAGTGGCATTCGCAATTCTACTGAAATCTAGACACCCAGGAGTCTGTTTATAGATTCATAGGCAGGCTCTCAGTGGGATGGTTGCTGTGTCTCCCATGGTTGCAGTATAAAAGGCTACTGCAAGCAGGCATGGCCTGAATCTGTGGCCTCAAAATTAACATTCAAGATAACAGGACACAAAACTCTTACTACAAACTATTCCAACAAGTTAATATCTAATACTGAAAATGATCTCCGTGTTCCCATCACCTCATAGCTAGTCCTGCCTAGGTCTGTTCATCTCATATAGAAAGCCATCTTCTTTTCCTCCACCATGGCCTTTTTCTTGCTCTCCCATCCTCCCAGTCCCTATGTGACTGGCTCTTTCCCTCTTTACGGATATCAGTGAAATCATTCATTCTTCTCATTCTCATCTATACTTGCTTCTTCTGCTATTTTTAGTCATGCCGTGGTTTTCTTTTAGAACACTTAAGACTCCGTACGAAATGTGCTTGTCAATCTTTGCGTTGCTGGTACACCGTCTGCTTCCCCTCACTGAGTGTGAGTTCTGTGCAGGAAGAAGTCGTGTCTAAGTTACTACTAAGAAGACTTCTGTCTTCCATGAATAGCTATTTCAAAGGAACTGTGCTAGAGGTCCAGTAAAATGTTAACTGAAGAATAAATCCACATATAAATGGGGTGAGAGGTTCTCTAGAGACTCTGAAATAGTAGACATGTCTCTAAATGATAAAAATGATGGACCAAATGTGTTTAGTTACATGATATTGCAGGGTTAGAAGAATGCAGGCAAAGTGCTAACTTCAAGTCATTGCTTAGTATCTTTAGCCTTGGGGAGGTTCAAAGCAAGGACTGGCAGATCTGGTAAAGTCTCCCAGGGACAAATATCCTCCATGAAGCAAGTCTCTTCCAGGTAAGCCTCTCTGGCCTACATGCTTTTTAAATTGTATGTGATCAGTAGCATTGCTGGAGGAATAATATTGGCAGAGATGACGATCTTTACGGTGATAATTGTCTTAGGCTACGTTCTAGCCAAGAAGAACTCAATATAAATTGAGAGATTTAGGGCTAGAGAGCTCTGTGATAGAACATTTACCTAGCATGCATGACGTCCTGCATTCTATCCTGAGCATGATGGGGGTGGGAGGGTTGGGGGAAGATAGAGAAAGGGAGAGAGAGAGATTGTAAGGGATTATTATGTTGTTGTAGGTTTGCAGCTAGGCCACACCATCAGGAGGACACATTTTGCAACTCTTGGGCAGGAGCCAGCTATATGGTCCATATTTTTTTCCCTTAGGGAAGCTTTGTCTCTGCCCTTAGAGCCTTTTAGTGGCTAAACCCTGGCTACCCTTCAAAGCTTTAGATAAATTAGCGTCTGATGGAAAAGTAAGATAAGCCAGCTAGCCAGACCAGGCCTGGCGCATAAAGCCACCCAGCATGCAGCATGCTGCAGACATAGTTGCTTCCTCTTCATTTTGCTCTTAGTGGGTGTCTTAGTGTCTTTTGGTCTTTGAGCAGCTCTGACCAAAGCAACTTAAGAAAACAAAATGTTGGTTATGTTTCCAGTTCCAGGTCACACTCTTTTTTTTTTTTTAATTTAATTTAATTTTATTTTTTTAATTTACATTCCAAATCACTTCCCCTTTCCCGTTTCCTCCCTCCCCGAAAGTCCCATAAGCCCCCTTCCCTCCCTCTTTTCTCCGTTCAACCCCCTCTCATTACTCTGTCCTGGCGTTCCCCTACATCCAGTCTTTCCAGGACCAGGGGTCTCTCCTTCCATCTTTTTAGAAATCTATTGATATGCTGATTGTGTCTAGGGTATTCTGAGATTCTGGGTCAATATCCCCTTATCAGTGACTTCATACCATGTGTGATCTTTTGTGATTGGGTTACCTCACTAAGGATGATATTTTCAAGTTCTGACCATTTGCCTAGGAATTTCGTGAATTAAGCCACAGCAGTGGGAACCACTCACATTACATACTCAGTGGAAAAGGAGAAGGGGAACACTGGCTGCTTTCTCCATTTTATATAAGTCAATCTGAAATCCTAACAAGGAAATGGTGGCACCCACAGTGGGCAGGCCTTCCTGCCTTAATGTAATCAATATAATCTACCCGTCAATGGGCATGCCCAGAGGTCCATCTCCCAGACAATTCCTGAAGCTAGATCCTGTTAGGCTAACAATTAACACTAACTTCACAGTAAGTAGCAGGCCTGACAGGAAGAATCTTGCATACTTTTTCTGGTTTGTAGCAATTTTTCCCCCATTTCTCATTCTTATATATGTACTGCTTTTGAGGGGCTTAACTGATCTGTTCAAAGTCATACCCGGTTAAAATATATGTCCTGGTATGAAGACAACTAATCAACATTGTACAAACTATAATTCATAATATTGTGTGTTATACTCTAATTGACCAAGATTGGATTTGAATACAATTACCATGAAAAGTTGAGAAAAAAATGCAACTATATATTATGACGTGTATTAATTTGGTTGTCTATGGTAATCAGAATATAAAGATAAGCTGATCAAATGTCATATTATCGACTAATGTATACACAGATTTTAAAATATTCATCTTCTCCAAATCTAAGCTTTCAATTCTTAAACTAGTAAAATAGGGATAGACACTCTGGGCTTTAGGGCTAAATAACTTACAAATGATGAATACGTTAAAAGCCTACAGGATCAGTTTTTATACAAACAGTAGACTTTAGATGTAAAATAGACAGAAGCATTGTGGTGTTGTGGTGGAGTCTAGGCATTGTAGTGTTGGAATGTAGAGTCTGATGGGGGCATGCAAGGGTCACTTTTTTCCATTTCCTGCATTTTAAAATGAAACAAAAACTAAATTCTGTAGTCCTTGTGCTAGGAGATGTGGGCACCTCTCCCTCGAACTACATACCTGGTGGGTGGAACCATGCTCCAGGAATCCTCTGAGGGGCTCCCACTAAGCTGCAATGAGCCTTCACAGCATCCTGAGTTCATCCCCCGCCCTTAGCACAAAGTTGCTTCAGTATTTCCTAATATAAATGCACGCAAAATAAAATTAGAAAGTGCCAGTGGGGGAAGCCAGCTACCCACAGGCTCCAGAAATTACCTTTTCCCTCTCACCCCTCCTCCCTTCTGCCCACCCCCTCTCACCCCCTTCTAGCCACCCCAAATAACCTTCCTCGCCTGGCTGGGTCTATGTTTCTGGAAAAGAAGGTCCCGGGGAGGCTCCAGTCACCGGAGCGATGATTTGCTGCTGATGTTCCGCAATCAAGGGAGAGGCTGAGTCCAAAGACAGATGCTGTGATTAACCTGTGTGGGTACCAGTCTGGGAGGGATGCTTAGGGCAGACCCAGTGATACGTGTTATTAAGGGTCAAATGAAAGGAACTGAGAAATGAGAAACAGAGGCTGCTGGATTTTGCCTTCCCACTGGCCATCTTTGTGTGTCAGCTCTTAGCTTCTGTCCCCTACATCGGGATAGTTCTCTATCCTCAGTGAAAGTGAGGGCTAACTGGTCGTCCTAAAAGGCCCATATGTTTGATAACTGAAGAGCATCTTTCTCTCTAGAAGCCCACTGCTTCCTATCTTAATTGGGTGGGTGTATTAGGATTCTCTAGAGGAACTACTGAGCTAATAGGATAATTGCATGTTAAAGTGAGATGTATTAGATTGGTCAGGGTAGTCCAACAATGGCTGTTTCACACTAGGGAGACTGAGGAGGAGATTTCTTAGATTGGCTTACCCTATACAGACAGGGTAGTCCAATAATGGGTGTGTCAGACTAAGAGACAAAGACTGCTCAATCCAGGAAGCTGGTTATCATCGATCCTAATCTTGTGCTCAAGGACTGGAAAGTTTGAGAGATGCTGATCTTCAGTCACCATAAGAAGTCCATAGAAGCTGGTTCTAACATCAGTGAAGGAATGCCACAGTAACAGGACAGAGGGACATTAAGAGTGAAGGCAGGCAGGCAAAAAACACAATTTCCTTTTTCCATCTTCCTTTTATCGAGATCACCAATAGAAGTTGTCGCCCACATTTAGGATGAATTGTAGCATCTTAGATACTCTGATTAAGAAAGCTCCTCACAGGAGAGACTAGCAGCTTGTCTTTTAGGTGATTCTAGATCCGGTCAAATTGACAACTAAGAATACCCATCTCAGTGGGCATATGTCAGATGTCGTGGTACATCAAAGGAGAGTGTTTCCCATCATTAGCAGAAATAGCAGTCATGAGACTATACCCTAGTCCAGTTCAACAGAATCATGGATGGGGTGGAAGCTGTATACAGAGTTTTTCCAGACAGACCATTCTTATGATCTTTGCAGCCTGAAATTCTGGCATGAGACATTCTGAGCAGCTGCTTAAATAAAAAGCAGCCTCAATATTGAGTGTAGTTAATTAGATGAATGGCTGATTGCTAAGATAATGATGGTGATGCTAACACTTATGATAATGAAAGCAATTGTGGCAATATGTGACCTACTATTGAGCTATTGCTGTGCTGTTTATCCCCTAAGAAACACTGTAAGAAGCCTTTCAGATGATTATCCCAAGAATCCTGTAAAACAACTTGGATTTTCCAGTGTTGATGAGAAGAAATGAACAGAGGCTTAAAGAAGAATGTCCTAGATATGGCTGTGGAAGCCATCCAGGGCTATACAACAATACTCTGTCTCAAGAAGAAAAAAGTAAAAATAAGCCAGGTATAATGGCTAATGCATGTACTCCTGGCACCCAAGAGAATGAGGTAGTATTATTAAGATAATTTTGAGGCTAGTCTGGGAAGACATTGTGAAGTTCATGCTACTCTGGGCTATATAATGAGTGCATTCTAGGCCAGCCCAGACAACAGATGACAGAGTTCCTAACCACTTCACTACCCTTAAAATTAAGCAAAAGGTGGGACACACAGAAGAACATCTTGAATAGGAAAAACAGACATCAATTCCCTCTTTCACCAGCCCATTTGGGTTCAGTAATAGAATCTCCAGGGACATATTCTAAATTATGAGTCTTACTTCAGAAGGCTAAAGGGCACTTTCAGGCATGTAAGTCTTGTTATGAGAGTCTGTTTAAGATGCAACATAATATCTACTGGAGTTGAGAATCACTCCCTGATATAAATGACACTCAAAACTTGCTCCATGGGTGAGACTTTGGTCATTGTGCTCAAGTGGTCACGCCTGAGCACTTATTAAAATCAGATGATATGATACCTCTTCAAGTCAATAAGCAAATCATAATGATATAAAAGCATTTAGTAGGCAGGGGGTGATGTTACTCTTTGCCACCTTCCATCAAGAGCCTACTATATGCACCAGATGCTATAGTGGAATCCTTTGTTGGACCCTCTCATTTTATGGTCTTGATTTCTCTAGCATTATGTATAAAAATCTGATTAGATACAACTCACAGATCACATGAAGCTCAAGATGAAGGAAGACCAATGTGTGGATCCTTATTGGAAAGTGGATCAAAACACCCATGGCTCACAGTCAACCAGCAGAATGAGAATAGGGTCCCCAGTGGAGCAGCTAGAGAGAGAACCCAAGGAACTGAAGAGGTTAGTAGCTCTGCAGGAGGAACAATAATATGTACCAACCAGTATCCCCAGAGATCCCAGGGATGGAGGGACCCATGGCTCCAGCTACATATGTAGCAGAAGATGACCATTTCAGACATCAATGAGAGGAGAGGCCATTGGTCCTGTGAAGGCTTGATTCCACAGAATAGGGGAATGCAAGTCAGGAAATTGGGGGAGGGGTGAGCAGGGGGAGGGGGGATAGAATCGGGGGTTTTTGGAGGAGTAACTCAGAAAGGGGATACCATTTGAAATGTAAATAAAGTATATCTAATAAATTTAAAAGAAAAGCTGATTAGAGGAGAAAGGATTTATTATACCTTACTATTCCTGGTTCTAGACTATCATAATTATAGGTAAGTGAAAATGTCCAAGAGCTTGATACAACTGGTCACATCACAACTACTCAAGAGTAAAGAAAGAATGAATGAATGAATATGTGCATGCTCATTTGTTTATTTCTTGTGCTCAGCTTGACTTCTCTCCTCATACATTTCAGGTTCACCTGCCTAGGGAATGATGCCACCAACAGTGGACTGAGTCTTATCACTTCAATTAAGTTAAGTCACTCCTCCATAGACATGGCACAGACCAACCCAATAAACAAAACCTCATTGAGATTCTCATCTCAGGTGGTTATAGGTTGTGTCAAGTTGACAATGAAACTTAACTATCACACAAGCTAAATCCAGTTCTTTATATACTTCCCTGATGGATAAGGTTTGTAACAAACATCCTGCCCAGAAATTGGAGTGAGGATTCAAAGGTAGCTTGTTGCAAGTTGAAGGACATAAAGGGGTTCAGAAAAGGAAGTAGCTAATGGAAAAGTTATTCCAAGTTACACCTTAGTGCTCAAAATTAATCTAAACCTTCCTGATAGAGCAGGAATAAATTTGACATTTCTATTTTACCTAAAATTATGCCCTATCTAGAAGCTTCTGAGTCTGCTGCAAGGCATTTCTCATCTTTCTTTTCCATGCTATCTTTTTTTGTGTCCCCAATTGTGTTTTAAGGATTGAAGTGTGATATTTCTAATAAAGTATACCTCTTGATTTCCTGGACATCTGTTCTCTCCCACTTTTGCTTTTCTCAGAAGGGCAGCCAAGGTTTCCAATCTTTTGGCCATGGCTGGAGAGAATCCTCACAGTGTTCCAATAATTCTCTTTCTTTGGCAGCTACATTTCCACAGAGATGGTTATTTCAGCCAATGGTATGATAGATAAACTCAAGCTCATCACCCCCACGCACTTTCCATTCCCCACTCTTGGCCAGCTCGATGCCTGGGTGCATATACCACATCTCCACATCCTGCCATTCTGCTCTCATTCTGCTTTCTGTGCACCTTCACCACCTCTGAGGCTCAAACTTTGTCTCCCTGTAGAAACTCTCCCATCTGCGGCCTTGCCCACCTCAGACTCCTCTACTTCTCTCTAATTTCTGGTGGCCAGGTAAATATGTTTAGATATAACTTTCTTCACACCTCTATGCTGCTAGAAAGTGCTAGTAGCTTCAGGGAGGGCTGAAAATGTAGCTGAATAGTCTTTCCACAACACAGCATATGCCGTATGGTCTTTCTGTTCTCTTGCTGAAAAGTCTACATTCTTCTCTGCTCTCCTTTGACATCACCTCTGAAAAATGAAGCAGACATTTTATAACTGCATGTAGGAGATTGTAGACAGCACAGTCTAGGCAGTGTGTCTTACTGTAAGAGGATTTCTGTTTGTTTCTTAAGCAGCTTTATTGAGAAGTAATTTATATATTTTAAAAGTAGGTTTTTGTGGTGCTGGCTGAGTTGAGAAGACATCTCCACAACCAAACATTCTAAATTTGACTCCTAATCTCAAGGCTCTAAAATTAAGAGAGAGAAAATGTAGAGTATTTTTGTGACCCCCAGGAACATCAGAGAGTGGACTGGTGTCCATTCACAGTGTAGCACCTGCAGGCTACTTTCTGCCTGTGAGTTTGCCTGTTCTGGGTGCTCCATGAGGATATAATCATTTGGAGTTTGTCCTTTTGTGAGCAGCTTCTGTGAAGCAGTGTCATGTTTTCATGTGACCTATGCAACATTGTGTATCTCTAGAGATGATGCTAATTCATGGAAGTATCATGTCTTATATCTATGCATAAGGTTTTTGGCACTGGGATACAACCCTTAGTTACAGTGAGTCATGTCACGGTTTATTTGTTAAGAATATCAGTCAACCTAGACACCTTGTTTGTGATCAGCAGGAATCCCACACACTTGTCTACTCATCTATCTCTGATGATATTAGCTGTGACCGTGTGAGCGAGGAGCTCAGCACACTGGACAGCAAGAACACCCCACCACATGAGCTGTTGGTGGCCATCTCCTTCTCTTGGAGGCACAATCTATTAAGAAAGCAGTTTTTGGGTGGTCTCATTTTGTCATAAATACATGTTTAGTCTTTAATCCTGACATTTATTCTTTCCAGTGGTGCTATCATGCAGTCATGGCTTTCACATTTTGACCACCAGGGGACTACAGAGAGAACTCGGTTTTATGTTGGTAAGCACATTACTGAAAAAATGAACATCTTAGGGAGTTGAGAAGTCTCAGTAGGGCACTGACCATGCAATCAAAAAGACCTGAGTGGGATCCTCTGAATTCTTGTAAAAGGTTGGGTACAGTGATACAGGCCTATAATCTCAGCACAGGGAAGACAGACACAGCTGGATAGGTGTACCTCACTGCCTAGTCACCCTATCCCAATCAACAAATTTATGGTTCAATTGGGGACCTGTATCAAAAAATAACATGGAGTGAGATAGAGGAAGATAGTTGGCATCAACCTCTGATCTACACACATACACACACACGCACACTCACACACACTCACACTCACACACACTCACCATGGTTTCAGACAGCATGGGCTCGGATGAAAGCAAGCCCCCATTTGGAAACTTGGCCATTGTGAGTTTCTCTTACCTCTAGACTCCCAGCTTCACCTCTAACTCGTCCCTTGCAAAGAGTCACAAAGCATCTTGAGATGGCTTTCTCTGACTGTCCTTTAACAAACAGAAGGCCTGTTTGGGGAAAAGGGTACTCTTGCTCTGCTTAAGTGAACTTTATTCCCAGTAGCCAAGACTGCAATGAGACTTCAAAAAGAACTGGCTCAAAGTACAGGTTTTGAGATATCCAAATAGCTCATCTCTCTAAGAAGAAACTAAAGTATCATCTCTACTAATTGGTTCATATATCTTTTTGTGTGTATACCTACATGTGCATGTGTCTGTGTATATACTTTGTCTGTATCTTCATTCATGCTTAAATATGTGCTCCTGTGTTAATGAGGACACACATGTCTTGTTATAGTATGTGTATTGTGTCTATATATGAGTGTAACCTGCTTACATATAAATATATGACTAGGTGAGTGTGCAAGCTAAAACAGATGTGTGTCTGTAATCCTGTGTCCATTCCACATACATGTGTCCATTTGCATGTGTGCACATCTGTGTGTTATGTGCTCATGCTCTCATGTATATGTTATCTCTGCCTGTGTTTGCACAGACACTGATCCTGAGGCCAGGACAGACCACCCAAGTCACTTGGCCTTCAGTTTCTTTCCACAGGGAATTGTAACGTAGTTTAAACTTCATGTACTCTCTTTTCTCCACAGTCTAGCTAATTTCTCTGACTTATATGCTTTTCCCTTATTAAAATGCACATTGTGGGCACCATGAAAAACCTGCCTCGATGTAATAGGCTGTTAGCGCGTGTCTGGCTTTCTTGTCTTTCAACATATGTGTCCTACGGGACAAGCAGACGTGACCAGAAAAGTGACAGAGATTCCGAGAGAGCCAGAGAGATGGACATTTTGCTGTTCCCAGCCAGGAGATTTCAGGTATGGCCAAAGAGGACAGTGACACCTGACTGAGTGACACTCATACCAGGCTTCACAGTGACTGAACAGGAAAGTAGAGGGCATTTTTTTCAAGTTCTCTTTTCTTTCCTTTAGTACTGGGAACAGAACCCAGTGCCTTGTACATGCTCGGGACAGAACCTGTACATGCTAGGCAAATACTCCATGTCTCAGCTACACCTCAGCCTGGAAAGTTTTTTTTAAAAGATTTTGATAAACAGAAAATATGATGTGAGTCAAGTTTTAGGGGTATATTTTATATGTGTGTTTGTGCGTTTTGTACATGTACACATATAGACATATGTGTATTCATATGTAAGTACATATGCACCTGTGTGTATGTATGTGCATATTTGTGTATGTGTGCATCCACATATATATATGTATATTTGTATGCATATGTGTGCTTATTTGTGTATGTGCATTTGTGTGTGTGTGTGTGTTTGTGTGTGTATGAGCACATCCTTTAACTCCTAACAACATGCAAGTTTTGACAATGAACTCAGAGTGATGTAAAGGAGTTTTTGGTCATGATTGCCCTCCATTCATTCTCTTCCCCATAGTTTCAGTGATGTCTGCTGGATCTTGGTGGGTCAGCCAATGGCCACCTCCCATCTTATGTTCAGTCAAGACTACTAAATATTGCTTCCTTTCAAGGGTTCAGGCTGCTTCTGGCAGGGCAAGATCATTGCTTTCACAATGCTGCCTGTTACATGCTGATGGTCACAAGAAAAGGCGAGGTGAGAAGGGCTTGGGGCCAGACAAAGGGAGCCTTGTGAGCCTCTGAAAAAGAGCAAGCCATTGGCCACCAGCATTCTTGTTACTCCCAGCCTTGCAAGCAGCCTGGCTGCCTTCTTGTCAGCCTTTCTCAGAGAAGCCTTGTTAATTCACCCCCATGAAAATGGAAGTTTCATACACATTGACATAATTAATGAAGAGCTAGGCAGCATGCTCTACCAATTAACACCACAGGGAAAAGTAAAATGGGCTTTCTTTTGGCATGTTGTGCCAAAGTTAAGGACTGTAACACACAGCAAATAAATAGAGATGCTTTTAATGAGCCACAAGATCGAGCTGAATAACTCAGAGAATGGTGGGTAAACACTGCCAACACTGGCCTCTGTTACAAGTAATTGATGAGCATAGTTAGAAGTTTGGGGGAAAGGGAGCCGCTGGCCATTGCAACTGCACTCATTTATAAATGTGGGTGGGCTTTTTTTTCTGAAAGTTTCCTCTAGGTATGTTAAAGGATGTAATGTGCAATTGGAAACAAATATGAGCTACTGAGCATTTTGTTGTGCCTAGAAAATATGATGGAGCTGCTCTAGAAAGAAGGAAGAGGGAGGCGGGTTTATTTTTACACAAGGTAGGACTGTTACCATTCATCCCTGCTCCTAGTACACCATGGAAACAGAACAGAGGAAATTGCTACTGTGTCGCTGGAAACATTCCACTCCTTTGAGAAAGCCAGATGCATAATTTAATTATTTTTCTCTGTTTCTAAGATGAAAAACATGACCTTCCACCAAAGGGACTTCCTGGTCTCTGAAAGAGCAAGCTCATTGGTGCAAGAGAGTTTTCTGACCAAAGCGATAAATATCAGACCATAAAGTTTCAAACAGTCATGTTCAATAGCTGTTTGACGATGTTTCATAACCCAATTTCAGATGGTTTTTGTTAATGTGGTTTATTTGGTCCAGTTAAGTCAACATTTAAAAAGTGTAATGTCTCCCACAGACATGAAGAATGTGTATGTTTAATGTCAGAGAACTTATCATTAATACGAAGCAAAACAAAACTTAAATATCCACCAACTGCTCTACTACCCTCCATCTCCTCTAATTCCAGCCTTAGTCAGGAGTCTGTTCTCATCTGAGAGAAGGATAACTAGATATGGCAGCCAACAGAGACCTGGCTCCCTCCCAATTCACAGTTCCAGCATCTTCATCTCATCACAATGATTATGATTCTACTTTTAAATTCCATGTCGTTCGTGCCACATGGCCCTGTAATTAGGGCTTACTTAATCTGTTTTCACTCAAGGAAAGAGCAAGACAATGTCATTCTATAGAAGAAAGTGGCTCCCATTGTGATGCCAGAATGGTGGCTGCCTACGTAATTGTCTGAGATTTGACCATGCATAGTGTACCAGCCTGTGATCACCTTGATTTCAAACAAGTCTCTGGGAAGATCCATATCCTCATGTACCTATTTCCTTTGAATCAAGAGGCTCACATATGGAGAAAGAAGGGGACTCCTAAGACTGAGGAATATTAGTCCTAGGAAGTGCTGAGATTTAGAAGATCCACAGAGCTCTGACTAAGATTATGCAAACAGTAAACAGGAGACAAGGAGGCTCCACAGGAGACTGCCAGCCTTTTGATGAGCTCTGGGGATGTGGCTTTTCTGAGTCATCAGTCAGGCCAGCTGGAGTGTACTTTCCTGCAATGTAACCGTCTTAGTCATCCATGCTTCTGGAGGTGAGCCCTCACCCATCCTCCTGTATGTAACCCCGGATAACTCAGTGATTCAGCAACCTAGACTTACGTGAAGTCCTTTCCATGGCCCTACATCTGTGCATTATTTCAAGTGATTAGTATTGTTCATGTGTCCATGCGGGGGGAAAGGCACAAAATAACAGTTTCCATCATACAGGGACTAAAATTTCATCTTCTTCCAGTGTAGGATCTTTTCCTATGGTTTTAGATCACATGCCATCTGAATGAGGACTGGGGAGTAGTTTTTTAGATTGCAATTTCCTGAACTGACCTCAGAATCATCGTAGATACTAGCTTACACTGGAGCTTATAGTCAGTTTCTGGCATATAATAAATAAATCATGGTAGCCCAAGAACAGACATTTTGCATGGACATCTTACTAAATCAGGATGCTTTAACTTCAAAGGTTTCATTCTTCCTCTCTAACATTTCCAGGACACGTGTTCCAGAAATTTTAGTCTACTCGTATTTCAGAGAATGATAAGAAAGGAATACTTGCCCAACTAAGAAAGCAACCTTTCACCCTCCAACTTTGGCAGTGAAGAGCCTCATCCATCCATGTCTTATAAAGCATTACCTGTGCCATTGAAAGGATGCAAATTAAAACACCTGCCTGAAACATTGTAGGGAGGGCAAGAAATCATTTGGAAATTCCCAGAATAATGTCTTCTCAACCAGCAGGGCCTCTCAGAAGGTGATGTTGCTAATTACAAAATGGAAATGTTGGCCTTCTATCTCTTTTCTTTGTAATTCTCTCTCTCCCACCACATATACACAGTAAGAAGTACTTGTGAATTTCAGCTCAGCTCACCATCTATTGAAGTTGATTATTCCACCAGAATGGTCCTGCCTCTCAGAGGTGTGATCAGAGAAAGTCAAGATGCTGAAGACCAAGACATTGATCTCTCTTCCTGGAGGAAGCTGATTCATCTTCGCAGATCCATGAGAACTGGCATCTCAGCGTGTCCAGCGACAAAATGGGTAGAAAACGGCAGAAGGCAGCTGAGGCTTCTAAGCCTGGGTTTTCTTCTGCCTGGAAAAGGGAAAGAGGCTGGGTGTTCTTTTTCCCATCATTAGGCAACCTGTCAGTCATCTAACAGTCCTGTGTGAAGACTTGAAGCCAAGTTTTGAATACTCTCTGTCACTCCTTGCAGCTGATCTCATGAAAGACACTGGTGAATATTTCAGCTAACAAAAAGAAAAAGAAAAAAAAAGAAAAGAAAAGAATGTTCATTTCAAAAGCCCAGCTGGAAACCAGAGTACTATAGAAAGGACCATGCCACAGGGCAAGTGGCTTACAAAGGCCCTTCCTGGCTTCTTTGAGCTTGTTTACTTTGCATGAGCTCAATGAGCCCAAGCAATTAAAGATCTAACACCGCATTTGACAAGCAAACAGGCCTAGTGTGTAGACTCTTACATTGACTGTGTAGGTAGTTTTCCTGTCAGCCCCAATTACGAATACATTCCTCAGCAATGAGGATTTTCCTCCTTCAGTTCTCTCTGAGATGTTAGGGCACAGTACAGCCCAGAGCTCTGTCAAAATGAATTGTTCCCCCTGAAAAGCTGACAGTACAGGGGAGTGACAACCCAGTGCAGGCTAACACTCTCTTGATAATGGGACCCAAGGGAGTCAGGAAAGGAGTGAGCTCTGTGGAGTTGTGCACCTGGCACTGGCTGCTGTCCTGCCTGGGTTCAAATTTTCCTTCCTTCTGTGGGTTGTGTGCAAGGATTTGTTGTTGTTGTTGTTTTTACAAGTTTCTTAGTACATGGAAACCTGTTTTCTTTATAGGCAAGTTATTCAGACGGCATGAGACTGTGTGCCAGGCTTAGCCCATACAAAACATTCTCTGTACCAGTTATCATGCATGTGGCAAGCAGAAACCAGCACCAGAAGCTATGCAGTGTCCCCACCACTACCCCTGCCATTTATAGACATTGTCAAGTAGGTTACTGAAATGGCTGTTTGTCCGCCACCATTTCCCACTTTGGCTTGCCCAGCAGTTTTTCCCATATGTGATGGCATCTTTCTGGGAAGTCCCCTCTTAAACATCAGGAATCTGCACTAATGCAATAGAACTAAGCTTGGGAATGCATAAGGCAGCTGCATCCTAGGAAGCCAAATGCCAGAGCAAATGAATGCAGGGCACCTGCATCTTCAAGGATCAGAGGCTGCTGAATAGGAGTGAGCATCCAGGGAAAGAAAGCCAGTCAGTCCTTATGGGTCAGCTCAAGAGCTAAAGCCTGAGACCAAAGCCATGAGAAGAAGACTGGGTAAGAGCCTACAGATTTGCGGTTGAAATGCAATGTCCCCTTATTCTTGGAGCATGTGAGTAGTTCCCTCTCTGAGCCTTTGGAGTCAGTGGTAGAACAGGTTTCAGGGATCATCAGGTCACTCACTATAGGGAGGGTTTAGAGTGACACAATGCCAGCAAATGAAAACATGTCTTACTCAGTCATGATAAATTAGAATTTGCATGCCAGAACCTTGACCAGATGTAATGGGTGATACCGGAGAGCCTTATCTAAATGAACGTTATACCAAATCTCTGATTTATAGGTGTTTCCTTCTATTCTCCATTCTAGTGCAGAACTCCAGGCTTCCCTTGAAGATAGCTCAACACCTTCTAAGGGCTCTTAAACATGTAACCATTCATTTTAGCCCTAGTGTCTTAGCCACAAGGTGAGGCCCATTCCCTGCTGTGTACACAATGGTAGATGTTATAGGAGACACAGGCATATATAATTATAAGGCAAGGATGAGGTGGAGAGGAATGGGGAACAAGTTCTCAAAAGTTCTTATTTTCATTTCTGTGTAACAGAAATGATGTCAGAGCTAGCTTTTTGTCAATAAAATCTATACATATCTTACGGCTGGCTGGTTAGCTTACATTATAGCTTAAGTATATCAAGTTGAAAGTGAGTGTACACTCGGCTAGGCACCATTAGTTATTCTGATTATGTCTTCTGCAAAACTTGCAGTGATAAAATTATAAACATATCAGTCAAGGATATGTTGATAGTGTACTTTTAAAATTTATGACCACTGGAAAGGGTAGGTAATGTCAAAGCATGGGATATTCTGAGTTTTGTAAGATTGACGTTTTCAAATAATATCCTCTTCTTTTTCCTAAAGATGTCTCAGTTGGGAAACTTACATAATATAATAATCTAATATGAAGAGATCCCGAGTACTAATATTTCAAGGATAAAATGGCTGAATGGTGGTACAGGCAAGAGTGATGGGATGTGCTTTTCTCCCTGTTAATAGTAAGTTTAGCAGAGTTCATCTCAGTAAGTCCATTCCATCAAGTTACTGTTTGTATTAGGGATGTTGAGTGGTGCCCATATGAATTAGCAAGACATGCTGTCCCCCTTTGATCTATAATGGAGATGTTCTTTAGGCACCTCTAGCCTATGGCTCTCAGTCCTAGCTACATTTTCCTGTAAACACACTGACATCCAATCTTTCTGTCAGCACTACTGAATTCATTCCTGTGGGAGGAAGATAGGCCTTGGGATTCTAAACTGTTAGGTTTGTGGATTGGCTGTAGAGAGAGAGTATCACAAAATGGAAATGTTTCTTTGCTGAAATTAAATAACATGATCCGATAAACTGTGTTCTGGAAGAGCCTGAGTATTTATAAAATCCTCAATGGGATTCTTGTTTAGTGACTCCCTGGCTGCCAATGACCAAAGACCTCATCCTGAGAGGTATGGTCTGAAAACCAGCATCACACAGGAGCAGCCTAAGGATGCAGATTTTCAGGGTATGCCTATTGAGTCAGAACCTGCTGTTCGTCACAATGCCCAGGTAATTTGTACACTTGAGATAGAGGAGCAAGGCTCCAGCAGCAAGTGGAGGAAACTTATATAGGGAGAATCTATTTTCTTTTTCTTTTCTTTCTTTCTTATACTTTTTTTTTTGAGAATCTATTTTCATTGAAGTTTTTCATGGAGACACTGCTAAATGTCTGGTGTTGGGTAGACATGTCCCTCCACCATGATGGACTGTCTCCTCAAACTGTGAGCCAAAATAAATCATTCTTCCTTGAAGGTGGTTCTTGTAAAGCATTTAACAGTGCATACTGGCATTGAATAATTGGTGCCTTGAACTATTGTGAGGATTGAACAAGGAGAAAATAAACACAACAAGTGACATACAAGTGTTTCTAAGGGACCCTGCTGTGCTACCATCATCATCATCATCTTCATCGTCATCCTATGTGGTCTATACAGCAACCCTAGGACATAAACCATGAATCTAGATGAAAGTTTGCATATTGTCTTCAACTCACAGGCCCCACTGAATAAGGTTAGAGCTTTTCTTAAAAGGAGTCTAAGGCAGAGTAGAATTGGATACCTTATAGTTATCATCTCTCTAAAGTTACAAAGATAGAAGGCATGACATAATTTTCTTTAGCCAAATCAGAGTATAGTGTACTTTGGGAATTGTGACTATTGTGACTCTACTTGATATAACCACAAAATATCTTTAGGATTATAGCTTGCTCTATCTCTAGTCTCTATATTTCTTAGGATCAATTTTATTCCATGAACCATTTTCTCCAAATGATGGTCACCAGATGCTCAGCTTGAGTGCTGGCTAAGACCCACCCATCTGCCAGGACTGAAAGTAAAGAAAGAATGCCTTCTCTACAGCTCCAAATCACTGGTTCCTAAATGACAGTGATATAATAGCACTGCCCAGGATCTTGAGAACTCATGGCCAGACAGTGTGGCCTCAGAAAGTGTAAGGCCCCAAAACAAGGTTACCTGCTGAAGGAAGGGGAGTGTCTTTAAAGTACAGTGTGTTATTACTGTATAACAGAGGCATGAGAATTAATTTGCAATGTGGATAAGTGTAAGTAGTGTGTGTGTGTGCATGCATGTGTGTGTGTGTGTGTGTGTGTGTGTGTGTGTGTTGGGGGTAACCTGCACCAATTATTCAATGTCAGTATGCATTGTTAAATGCTTTACAAGAAGCACCTTCAAGGAAGAATGATTTATTTTGGCTCACAGTTTAAGGGGACAGTCCATCATAGTGGAGGGACATAGCAGTGGGAATGGCTCTCTGCTATAGTGGCAACAGAATAAGGCTTCTTGCTCACATCTTGGTGAACAAGGAAGCAGATATATCTGGGCTAAGAACATGCTAGAGATATAAACCTTCACAGTACTGCCCTCAGCTGTTAATTTTCCCCAGTGTGGCTTCCCCTTTTAAAGGTTCTGCAACTTCCAAACCACCTGGAGACCAAGTGCTCAAACACTTGAGACTATGAGGGACAATCTACATTCAAACAGAGATATCCATTCTCGGAGAAAGCTCTAATTTCTCCTCCTATCTCACTAAACTGTTCCTCTCAGCTAGGTATCCTTTGAGGAGAGCCATCTGGAAGCTTTATCTGGCCCAAGAATAGAGCCAGCCATTTGTTTAGTTAGCCCAATTTGTGATCATGTTCATGGCAACTCAGGAAATAAGTCTTCAAGACTCAGTCTCTGAACCAGAGTGTATCATGATGAGTCTGAGCTCATAGCCAACCAAGTTGGCCACCAGATGCTCAATTCACAGCCAACCAAGATGGCTGCCAGATGCTCAGCTTATAGCTAATCAAGATGGCCACCTGATGCTCATTCCAGGACTTACATATGAATGCCTTTTCCTCTGTAGATAAAATTTGAAGCAAGCTGGGCCTGGCCCCTACAAACAACTACACAAGAGGATGAGGCAGGAGAGTCTCAAGTTTATGTTCTGGTCATAGAATGAGTTCAAGGCTATCCTGGGCAGCTAAATTAGATTCAGTAGTTAAAAACAAGAGATAAACTGGGAACTAAGGAGTTTTATGCTGTAGCCATGCTGAGCATGGATGTCACACTATATTTTATAGCACAATAAAGAAAACAAGTCAAACTCAGAGCAAATTATGCTGTCAAAAATCAAATCCAAGTCAGAGTTCACAGCAATAGGGTTCACTGGACAAATGGACTTGTAAGGTAAATGTGCTCTAAGATTTTTGCTCACATACTGGGTATGTATATTTACAAGTGAGTAAACACACATATAATTATAAATGTCTAACTTCCCCCTGTCTCTCCATCAGAATAAAAAGCTGCAGTTGAGGAACAACTGTCTCCTCTCCCCCAGCAATCAGGAATTTCTTCTTCTCTGCCAAACTTTCTATTTGGCCAGCTTTGGTTATTTGCATGATTATGTGGGCCTTAGAGACATTAAAGTGTGTATAGTCTGGAGTCACAGTAGCATGCCACTCCACTCATGCACAGAGCAGCCAAAGCTATAGGTGTGAGTGTGTGTGTGTGTGTGTGTGTGTGTGTGTGTGTGTGTGTGTGTAGGAGGGGAGGTTTGGTGTCCCATCCTCCCACACCTCAGGTTGCAGCAGAGTACACCATATGCCCTGTGTTTGTACATCTCTGTCCGTCCTCACTGTGTGCTAATCAGGCACTAAGAGAAGAATTTACCATGGCTTTTCTCTCTGCCTGCCCTGCCCCCTCTCACCAAGCCACTGAGTCATCTTCTTGCCACCTCCACCCCCATCATATAGGAATTTAGCATGCTCTCAGCCCAACCATATTAATAAAGCACTTAAAAATATGCAATTTTATTCAGGATTATTTATCTAGCTATCTTCACTGAAGTGCTGCTTCTGCAGTGATTCAGATGTGGTGGGTTCCCTAGGGACAGTTTCTGGATCTAGTGGAAGGAATGCAAAGGCAGGAATGCTCGTTGCACACTGGGCCAGTCACCTGGTCCACAGCAGAAGATGGGATGCACAGGCACACACAGACCCTTCCTGCAGGCATTTGGTGCATATTCCTTTCCCCAAGTACCCAGGGATCTTTTTTTGCTTCGTGGAATAGGCTTGGAGCTCCCAGTGTTTCTGCATACCTCTATGTCTGAGAGAGCTAGAAGCACAGGTAAAATCTGTCTTTGCTGGTTTTCTTGCCATAATGATGAATTAGCTCACTTCCTTATCCCATTCTCCAAAGTGGGATTTCTTCACATGCAGGTATTGTTTTGATGAAGAGTGTTAAACAGCATTCTGGGTGTCTGGTCATGAGATCCTAATAGAGTCTTGCCCCCTCCTCGAGTTATGACACCCAACATGGCACCTGGTATGCCTTGAAGTCTGCTGGGGCAGCTCTTCCTGGTTGAGAACCCAGTACCCCAGCAGGTGGCAACTGGTAGACTGTCCCTTTCTTGAGAGCAGCACTGGGCAAGGCCTAGTTCACTATTACTTGCCACAATTATGTAAATTCCCAATAAATATGTGTCATATGGATGAATATGAATGAATAAAAAGATACTCTTGGTCAAAACAGGAGGTTGTATTCATCCCCAAGGTAAAATGGCAAGACAGTTGTAATTTGAATTCACCTATTAAAAGGGACATCAAGATCCCCATTCTATTTCTTCCTCTTCCCCCAACCCCACGTGTCATAGTCACATATGTTCAGTAAAAGTTTGCTTAATGAAGCCCTCCGTCATAATTATGGAGCTCTTAAATAGAGAACTGCCTGTGCAATGGTTTGAAATGCATGTTCTCATTTAATTGAATTCCCTCTGTGATTTATCAAGGTAGGTAATATCAACCAGATTTTATAGTCTGGGAGATTGAAAACCAGAGAGCATCAGTGATTTTCCCAAGGCCACGCAGCTATAACAGTGAAGAATGAACTCAGAAATCAAGCCTGCACAAGTTCTCCAGAGTTCTCACTTCTCTGTGCAATGGTTTTGTCCAAGCAAACTCGATGCATGAGTAGGAAGAACATTAATACCAAGGTAGTATCTTCAGGGACTCTAGTGACTCTAACCATGGGGAGAAAACTGGGCCAGGGAAAGAAGTCCTTGGTGCAAATTCTCAGGTTCCCTTGAGAGTGAGAAATAAGTGGGTTGGGAGATGACACATTGGGCCTAAGTTCATTGAGACCTAAGTTCAACTCCCTGAAACCCATGTAAAAGTGGCCATGGTAGAATGCATGTGTAATCCCAGAACTCTTAAAGCAAGATAGGAGGTAGAAACAGAAGAGCCCCCAGAAGCTCAAGGGATAGCCAGGAGTACAGTGAAGAGTATAGAGATTTTCTTAGACAAGATGGAAAGAGACAAATCATCTGAGGTGGTTTTCTGATCTCTGTGTGGGCAATGTGGCACCTGCATGTCCACACTCACTCATGTAATGGTGCATACAAACGTATTACAGTACAGAGTGGAATGTTTCACGGACTACAGCTTCATGTTCTCCCTGGAACATCAAGAGACAGAAAGAGATGGATGGACTGGGGCAGAGAGCATAATAATATTACCAGGATTTATAGGGAAGGGTCAAGTGAGGAAAAGATGTTCTAGAAGCTTAAGGAGCAGAAGACTCAGTGGGGATAAGACATACAAGATGTAAAAAATGGTTAATAGATTCAAAGAGAAATATAAAGAAGCAGTACTCTAAAAGGTCACAGAAAGTAGTCAAGTAAGAAGCAAAGTCATTTAAATACAAAGAGGGAAAGCTTCACATACTCCTTTCATGCTTCAGGAAGCATCAGTCTGGAAGCTTACAGCATCCCAATAATTCAACACAATCTTCTGCAAGGCACCAATGTATTTCACAAAGACATACTTTTCTCCCCTGAGGTTGATGATGTTCAGAAATAGTCCAGATTTCCTTTAAAAAATGAAATGCAACCACTGAGCTCTGTTTACATTAGCCGTAAAGATAACACTGTGTTAGACCTTGCCCTACACAGGATATGTAGAGGGGGTCTGTCAGTGATACCCCATCACCTCTGAGGCAGCTCTGTACTTGGAAGTATGGGCATGAACATTACTAAGAATGTGATAGTTGGAGTGTCATGAAGAGGAAGAGGGGAAGAGTGGCAGGAGTAGGGAAGAATGGAGAAGAGAGGAATGAAGAAAGAGAAAAATGGATGGTGGGAAGGGAAGAAGTATGGAGGAAGTAAAGGCAATAAAGAAGGGAAGGATAGGGGAGATGGGAAGCAGAGAAGAAAAAGAAGGAAGGGAAGGAAGGGAAGGGCAAAGAATAAATACATGTGAAGATACTTCGCCACATATACCCCAAATAAGCCCTAGTTAGTTGATTTTCTCCCCAAATTGATACCTACCTCTATTGATTAGCAAGTCCTATGGGATCCAAACGGCCATATTTCCAGTATTGCTCCTTCTCCCTGATGCACCAGGCATTGTTGTCATTCTTTTTCCTCAACACTGCACCAGGCTTCTTCTGCTTCTATTTTGTTATTCCAACAGAAGCCCAATGACCTTTCTTTCTAAGAGTACCCTCAGCTTACATTCCCTTCCCAGCTAAAGATGCTAGAATATAGTGGAGGGGGTCTCAGAAGCTGTATAAGTACTTGCTGTACTAGCACAGGACCTGAGTTTGCAACCTCAGTACCCACATAAGAAGGTAACCATAGGGCCTGTGCTTGCAACCCTATAGGAAAAGAGACAGGTGAATCGCAAGAGCTTGATGGCCATTCAGCCTCACCAAAATAAGAAGCTTCTGGGCCAAGCAATTAGACAGGGACTGATAAGTGAAGACACCAGAGGTCTTGCTTTGTCTTCTGCATACATGTGCACGCCCTCATGCGCGTTTGTGTGTGTGTGTGTGTGTGTGTGTGTGTGTGTGTGCGCGCGCCTTCTCATGGAATCTTGACCTCTTTCTAATTTATTTCTACTGCAGCTGAAGTCATCTCTTCAAAGGGGGGACCTGTGCTTTCTTTACTCTCTGCTCACTCGTCTCCTAACATTTCCATTCATTTTTTACACTGACTTGTATTTTGTTCTCAGCCTATCTCGTTCATAAAAGCAATACTGCTGATGGATATGAGGACTTGGATGGCGTGAGCCCTAGATCAGTGCTTGTTAAATGAGATCAATGGGTGGCGGTTATTATGATGATCATTCTGAAAATCTCCAAAGTCCACTTTGCCCTGGAGCACAAATTGGCAGAACTATTTGGGATGTGTTTATAGCCAGCATTCTGAGTGCCCGACTGTTCTGTAGTACTCTGCCATTTCAACAAGGCCCATGACCTTCGTGCAAGGTACTGGCCCACTGAACTCTCAGCTTTTCTTTTATTTATGATGTGTGTCTCAGGGACAATGACAACATCTGGGAATTCACTAAATGACACTTTCCCCTTCCATTCCTTTCTCTGGTTTATTTTGCCCAATGCAATCCTATTAAGGGAAAAGCTAATTGGTCACTAGCTTCGTTTCTGCTTAGCTTAGCCAAAAAGTCAATCACTGGCAGCCCAGAGCTGCTGCGGCTGCTCGGTGCATGCATTTCCATCTCCATTGGCTTTGCAGGTCCTGAGAGAATCGATGGGAATATGCTTAATTCTATTTTGATATTTTTCATTTTCAGCAAAATGGAGACAACCTTGTGAAGTTACATAATGATAAAGAGAAAGGGGGCCTCGTGGAGATTGCTTTTGTGAGAAAGCTGGGTGTGTTCCTGGGTGTTCTTGTCTACTCATGGGAATCTGCCTGGTTTTCCATACCTGTCTTTGTACAGTTTGGGAGTCATTCAGGTAATCATGCTGTTAGAGTACAGTGCAAAGCAACACTAAGTTCTCAGACACAAGAGCATTTGTCAGGGCACATAAAGCGTAACCCCACTGTGGAGGAAAAGAGTTTATCAGTGAGCTAAATGCCAGCAGGCTCTTTCTGCACATAATATGGTGAATGATGGCAGGTAGTCTATTTGGTTAGACTGCCATTAACTGGTTAGAAAACTCCAACGTGAGAAAGATCAATCTTTGAAGGATAAAAGCTGACAGGGCAGGACATCAAGTTGACTCAGTGGTAAAGCGTAAACCTGAGAGCACAAGTTTGAATCCCCAGAACCCATAAAGCTCGATGTAAGAATATGAATCTGTAATACTGGTGTGGGGAGAATGGGGAGGCGGATATGGTTATAGGAGAGTCCTTAGAAGCTTCCGGGCCAGCTAGCCTGGTATGTGCAACAGATAAAAAAAGAAGTCCTTTCTTAAACACATGGAAGGCAAGGACTGTCACCCAAGGTTATCCTCTGATCTGCCTGTGCAAACATTAATACACATCCATACCCAGAAACACATATATACAAACACACACACACACACACACACACACACACACACACACACACACACCTACAAATATCTTTTAAAAGCAGACAAAACAATATGCTACCTGTTAAATAAGCCCCCTGCTCACAAAGAAGCAGAGGCTAGCCTTAACAAACATGTGCACTAGGTTCTATTAATGCTGAGCATTAAAAAAATTGAAGCTTTCTATCACAAACAACCAACAAAAAAAAGTGAACTTGAACTTTGCCAGTTGCGCCAATCTTTCCACACACCTGTTCTGAACGAAGAAATAAGAAGAAAGTAATAGAACACATTCAAACTCATTTTCAATTTCCTAAAGAAAAAAGCAAGGCACATTTGGGGTACATGGCTGTTTTTCAGCATTTAATAGGTAGGAATTTTATATATCCCATAAGAATTATTCACGAACATCTCCCAGTTCCATTTGCTGAGATCTATTGTAGACTTGCTTTTATAGCTGCAGCTTGGATCCAAGAAATTTATTTCTACTGCTGCAGTCCGAGAAAGGGAATGTCTAATGAGTTTTTGCTGGGTGAGTCAAAGCCCCATGCTGGAATTCTCCTTCCCAGTGTGTGCTTCATGAGGAGGGTGAATGTAAGGTGGACAAATTTCCGTCAGATATATAAATCCATGGATCATGAGTGGCTGTGTTAGTAATCAGCATTCATTCAATGCCATATATTTTCAAAGCACCTTAAAATGCTGGCATTCTATCTAAAGGAGAGGAGAGCTCCGTGCTGAGAATTGTGGTCCCATTTAAGGGATGGGTTACACACTGAATCACTGATATGTTCAGGGTTGATAAACTATAGCCATTAGCATAGCATCACCTGGCAGGCGGTGGAAGGTGGGACTGTGCATTGAGTGTGTACTGGAGATAGGGCTGGATGAGTAGGAAAGTACAGATAGGGCAGGTATGGCAGCAAACTCTCCATTAAAAGGCGTGGCTTCTGAGTTGTAGCCATCATAGATCATCAGAGACTCTGGGGCAGCCCCGAATACACTGACTGTACAATCTGATGCAAAGTTGGAGCTTCTTTTCCCCTTTGAGTTAATGAGAACCTTCATCTGGGGCGAATGAGGCCCTGCGTTTATACGTAGGGTGCTATTTGCTCCTGTGGATTTAAGAAGCCCTTTATCTAGGTGTGACTTCACACTCAAGGGGCTAAGACAGGTAGGTTATGAGTTTGAGGGATGGTTGGGAAAAGAAAAGTAAAAGGACACTTAGGGAAGGAAAAGAAAAATGAGGGAGAAATGAAGAGAGAAAAGAATGAGGACAAAGGAGGGGAGGAAGGATGGGGAAGTAGAGAAGGAAAAAAGAGACAGGAGAAAAAGAGGAAGAAGGGGGAGGGAAAAAAGGAGAGTAGAGTGAGGGAGTCCATTATATATTTCTTCTTAACAATTTATTAAAACTTGATCAGAAAAAATAAATTCGAAGTTTAAATCTAAGTAGCATTGCATGTCAGCCTCACACAAAAAATAATGGTTTATTACCACCATTCCAGCTTTTACACTTGAAGGCTATTAATCAATGAGGCAGCAAGGACCCTATGAATATTGATCACAGTCTCCTTGCCCTCCTGTGAGCAGTCTCTCTTAATGACAGCCAATTTCAATATTCATTAGAAAGGGTGCATTTTCTGGATTGGACCATCGCTGATTAGTGACTGGAGGGATTTCATTAGACTGTGGTGGTCTTGTTTAATCAGATCAAACACATCCTGGGGGTAGTCTATCTGGATGCTACAACCTTCAGCAAATTAGAATGTTTTATTATTTGTACTCTAAGTTGGATACCTAAACAATACTGCTACTAAGCATTGATCTGCTCTAATTAATATCTCAAAAATCAAAGCAAATAGCCAAGTGGTGTATTCTAGATCCCTAAGGGAAAGACTTGGTACTTCATATTAAAAACAGTCCAGGGTTAATAGAGTCTGCTTAACGTCACATTGTTTCTTACTTGTATTGTGCTTTCTGAGACAGGTTTTCCTGTATCCCAGGCTGGCCTACAGCTCTTAGTATAGTGGAGAATGTCCTTGCACTTTGAATCCTCCCACCTCTGACTCTTGAATGTTAAAATACATGTATGCACCCCACCCCTGGTTGACACAGTACTTGGGATCTAAGGCAGGGCTTTGTGCATGCTAGATAAGCATTCTACCAAATGAACTGCATCCCCTTGCCAACCACACAGTTTTAATACAATTTAAAGAAAAAAGAATATCGTGCATGTATGCAAAGAAATCCTCCCTATCTTATTTTACCCAGAGCATCACGGTCCCCTTTTGGTTCCTCCAGAAACTCGTGGTTCTATTTCCCTTCTCAGCTGGTCTTTGATGTGGTAAGCCCCTTTGTGTTCCATACTCTCTCCAGTTGCACACCTAAGCTTTTGCTTTCTTGCCTATCCTATGAATGGCTAGTTCTTGACTATAAATAACCTCTAATAGCCCCTTTGTGAGGTAGTCTCTAGCAGGAGCTTGCTCAGAGACTGAGGTGCTAATATGGCTTTAGTCATTGCTAAAAAAGTCAGAGGACAGTGAGATGGTTCAAGAGGTAGAATCACTTGTTATGTGAAGCTAACCTCATTGGAAAGGAAAAAACTATTCTTTCTAAAAGTTGCCCCTTACCTCCAGGCCTGTACTGTAGTACACACACACACACACACACACACACACACACACACACGAACACATTGTATCAAAAATCATTTAGTAGCTCCACCTATTGGTATATATTCATTGTTCTAGCACTGGGTTTCATAAAGATATTTAAACACAAGCATGTATTGTACTTTAATCGTGCCCCTGTGTATCCTTTCTTTCCTTCTCCCTTCCCCACTCCCAAGAGCTTCCTTTGTTCCCCTATAAAGTTGCTTCTAAGTTCAAGGCATGTATACCTGCATGGATTTATGTATTTGTATATAATCTAGAATCTAACAATGAGAGAACACACATGGTGTTTGTCTGTCTGAGTCTGACTTAATTCACTTGATATGATAATTTTCAACTGCATCCATTTTCCTGCAAACAACATAATTTCCTTTTCCTTTATAGCTGAATAAGATTCCATTGTGCAATGTAAATTAGGCCTGCCACTATGGAAATCAGTAAAGAGATTCCTTAAAAAGCTAAAAATAGATCTTCCATATGAGCCAGCTATACCCCTCCTGGGTATTTGCCCAAAGGACTTTAAGTCAGCATAACTCTGCTTTTGAAAAATATTTCTCTGCTATTGTGAGTTTGCACTAGTGTTTGGTGACCCGAGTGAGCCAGCAGTCTTTGAATATGCAGGCAATGAGAAGGTAGCGTGGCCCTGGGTCTTACTTTAACCCTATGTCTGACTCTTCATCAGTCATAGGGTCCCCAAGAAGCATGTGATTCTCATCTGACTTCTATCACGTGTCTAGTGTCGTAATAATTCCTAGGGATGTCGTTCAAGTCATTCTCTGTACTTTGCAGACACCTTGAGGAAGGACCTGGGGTGACCAGGCTTTAGAAGTTCTTTTCTGAGAGAGAACTTATCACATCACACACAAGACTGATTCAGGACAGGTAGGGTTCAGAGGGAACAAACTGTTTCCCAAACATCCTAGAGACCACACCACAGCAGCTAGCACAGGTGACAACATGAGGGGCTTACATGTCGGTGGCTATAATGGAGAGCCACTTCTTCACAGGGACTTCTGAATTCTGCCTTTTCATTTATAAGTGTACATACTGAGATCACTGGTCTCAGTCAGAACCTGGAGCCCCTCCATGTCCACTAAGCCCCGGAGAAGTCCATGAGAGGGGATATAAGGGAATCTGGTTTTTGACTGAGCAATCTGTATATAAATAATTTCTATTAACATCATAAAATGATCTCTGTATAATGCTGTAGTCTCGATACCACTCAAAATGATGCCAGGGTTTCTTTTTTAATCACATTTACATAATTGTCACCTATGTACAGCTTGTATTAGCCTACATCAGAAGGAAAAGAATAGAGTGAAACTCCAGTATGATTCTGAAGCCAGCCCCACACTTCCAGGTCTACAGCGCTGTGCACCTGAGTCTGGAAGGTCAATTCTGCTTCCCACCCCTGAGCTCCCTGCTCCCCACTAACCTCTTCACTCCACCCCTGGCCAACACATGCCACTGCACAGCACAGGGTGTTTCTTTTCCCTGGAATATTTTACCCCCTAGAGATTAACCTTCCTCCTCTTTCAAACATTGGGCTAGTTTGTGCATCATCAGGGAAACCTCATTCCTGTCTCTTTCCTTTCTTGTATATCTCCTGAATTCCAAAGCTTGAATGAGGTAAGCATGCAATTCCTTCTGTTGTCTTTAACTGCTTACAATCTCTAGAAGACAGAGTTTAAAATATCCAATGGGTATGTTCCACCATTGACATGGGGACAGAAGGCTCAGAAAATCACAAATCAGCTAATGAGAACATTGAGTGCCAGTGTGTGTGTGTGCGCGCGCACGCTCGAGCGTGCATATGTGTTGGTGTGTGCCTGTGTTTGTGTGCATTTGAGAGAAAAATGGAAACAGAAAATAATGGGACACTGGTAGGCACCACTGCTCCTGGTAAGATTGTGACAGCACATTTATCTTGTATTTGATGATTATTTTATCTTCTGAACCTTTGATTTAGGTAGTTAGTGTATTAAAATTTGCTGATGTTGTATGTCTGTGAATTTCTTTGAATCAGCAGTAACTTACTTAGAACCAAAAATGGGGCATGTGGCTTGGAGGGAGAAAATAAATATCATTTATATTCATCTTACTACTTTAGACTATAGCTTCTAAAGTAGACCACGTGGATCAGCGGGCTAAAGGACAAAAGTTATTAATATTGGCTGATGTTTACATGTTGTAGAACCCCCTTGTGCCCACCTGGTTGATTGTATAAGTCTGACCATAACCTTTGGAACACTATATATGTCAGGCATCATCTTAAGTGCTTTCCATGTCTTAACAAGTATATACTCAAAAAAATTGCCTGTGTATGTAATCATTATCATCATCATCCTCACCATCACCATCATCCTCATCTTAGAGAGGGCAAATCCAAGGCCTTGGTCATTTAAAGCACAAGTGGGCATGTTAAAGATATGCGTATGTTCCTCAATTATGTTGGTTTCTAAAAATGGGTGTGGTTTTTGACATGTCTTTTATTTATTTTTTTAAGACAGTCTCATGTAGCCCAGGCTAGCCTCAAATTCTCTATATAACTGTGGGCAATGCTGAACCTCTGATCCACCTGCCGTCACCTCCCAAGTCTTGAAATTACATGTGAGCCCTCTTTGGTCTAGTTATATGTAGTGCTAAATATTGAACCTGGAGCCTTGTGCTTTCTAGGCAAGTGCTGTCCCAGCTAAGCTTCATCCCTGGTCCACGACTTATCTCCTGAACTATGGATGTGGCTTTGGGTTTAATTGGCTGTACAAGAATTTTCTGCTTTTGAAATGGTATTTCACTGGTTCCCATGCTACCGGATAGTTGTATTTGATTGTGAATACACCCACCCTGGGGCTAACACTGCCCTTACTGATCTCAAAACTAGGTTAGAAACTTCTCTCGATTCTGAAAAGTAAGGGTTCCAGGAAAGGAATGAGTCCTCAGCACCAGGGCAGGGGTAGGCACCATGCTGTGCAACTGAAGTGCCAGCAACATTCAGGAGGAAGATGGAGGACAAAGAACTGAGAGTCAGCCTGGGCTACATGGGAGCTGGGACTGTGTAATCAGACCTACCTTAAAAGGAGAGAAGAGAAGATCTGAGGAGAAGAGAGAGGAAGTAAGGAAAGAGAAAGGGAAGAGGAGAGGAGAAGAAAAGGGAGAGGAGGGGAGGAAAAGAGAGAGAATGGGGAAAAAAGGGGAGAGGAGAGAGGAGGGGAGAAAATGGGAGGGAAGGAAAGGAGAGGGGAAGAGAGAAGAGAGGAAGAGAAGGGAGGGGAGAAGAGGGAAGAGGAGGGGAATGGAGGAGGGGAGGGGAGGGGAGGAGAGGGGAGGAAAAGAGGGGAGGGGAGGAAAGCGGAGGAGAAACCCACATTGCTTCACTCTGACACAGACCATGTGGAGTTTTATGTCCTTAGCTGAGCATGCCCATGTGCCTTGGTGTTAGGGTGTATTTATTCTACTTTATCTCACTTTGGGAGGTTTTCAGAACCCAGACAAAAAACTAGTCGCCTCCCAGCCCCTTTGGATTGTTTTTGGAAAGGCCTATGGCTGCCTGTAGCAGAAAGGAATCTAATGGGACCTTGATAGCTTCCAGTATCAGCATAGCTATTTAATGAAATGCTGTGTTAATTAAAAAAGCCTCAGTCCTACACAAAGAACAGGCAACAGGCAAGCAAACAATGACAACAGAAGACAGTCTTCCTGGGAAAGAACACACCCATTGGTTATCCAGTTCCAAAGGATCAGCCCTGAACGCATACATACAAGGAGCATTGCCCAGATTAAGCAGGTTATTAGTGTAGACATAAACAAACACACACATATGTAAATATAGATATAGACTGTGTATATTCACTAATATATAAATATAATCATATATATGCACATGTGTCTATCTATCTATCTATCTATCTATCTATCTATCTATCTATCTATCTATCTATTTATCATCTATCTAACTATAACAACAGTTAATGAAATAAAGGGGCCATGAATTGAAAGAGATCAAAGTGGGGTATATGGAAGGGTTTCCAAAGAAGGAAAGTGAAGAAAAAATGATGTAATTATAATTTCAAAAATAAAGGAAATAATCATACAAATGATAGCTCTCATGTTTCAGAGCCAGTCATTTGATATTAAAATTTCACAGTAAATGCTTGCATGAGGATAGCCTGAGTAAACATAACGTAAATGTATTAGGACATTGTGAGAAAGGTTTTTAAATGTTTTGTTTTTAATTGAAAGTCATTACTTAGGGAAAATAACTACCAATGCAAACACATAACCTTTGCCTCAAAGAGGATAAGAAATCAGTTGTTTGTAAGTCAACTGTTAGTGACTGTGGTCCAGGAACACTGATTTATGTTACCCCAATTTCATGTTTCAAAGTGGTAACAGTTTTGCTGATGTGCTGTGGCTGCTTCTTCCCCCTTCTCCTCCTCCTCCTCCTCCTCCTCCTCCTCCTCCTCTTCTTCTTCTTTATAACAAATGCTCTTTATACAGCTCTGGCTGGCCTGGAACTCACTCTGTAGACCAAGCTGGTATATGACTCACAGAGATCCTCCTGCCTCTGCCTTCCTAGTGCTAGGAGTAAAGGTGTGTGCCACTGTATCAGGCTTCACATGCTATGGTAATGAAAGAAAGTGAGAAATCAAAGCAATTTTAAATTCATCGGCGGTATCATTAAATAAGTGCGCTGAAGCAGAGTGGAGCAGCCTCACTATAGGCCTCTGACGCTCTCTAAAGGATGCCTGGCCGGCTGGTTGGTGAAAAATAGGGTTTTCTTAAATTAATATATTAAAGGTTTTATCTTTTGGACACAGGATGTTGGAGGTTAGCAAGGAATGTCTATTTAGGGCTCTAAATATACCCCCCAAAATTTGGAGTAGGCACTGGACCTTCATTCCACCCTCTGCAATGTCACTAAGTTCTACCAGTCAATCATCCTGAAGTTTCAGCTGAATCTGTGACCCCTTTCTAAAGACTTCATTCACATAAATTTCCTCTTTATCTTCACTATTTTTCAGAATGAATTTTTTGAAAATCCATACTTAGGTTCAGATCTGATACAAATAGAGCAGTATACTTTGTATCCGTGTGGCAGCAGGTGTAGGTCAGGGATGGCTTGCTTTCTCAACACTTGTGAGACACTGGATCCCACTCTCAACACTGACAAAAATACTTGTCCATAGTTAAAAAAATACATACATGCAAGCACATGTTCATATGCACTCCTGTCTCAGTCAGGGTTACTATTACTATAATAAAACACCATGACCAAAGTAACTCAGGGAGGAAAGAGTTTATTCTGTTTATGCATACACATCACAGGTCTTCATCAAAGGAAGTCAGGGAGAATCTCAAGCAGGGCAGGAACCTGGAGGCAGGAACTGTTGCAGAGCCTAGGAGGATGCTGCATACTGGCTTGTTCCTTGTAGCTTGCTCAGTCTACTTTCTTACAGAACCCAGGACCATCAACCCAGGAATGACATCACTCACAATGAGCTGGGCCCTCCCATTTTGATCACTAATTAAAAAAGTATCCTACAGGCTTGCACTCAGCTAAAATCTTATGGAGGCATGTTCTTTATAGTGGTTCAAAGATGAGCATCTTCAAAGACGTCTTTAGCTTGTGTCAAGTTGACATAAAACTATTCAGCACTTCTTTGCCAATAGAGATAGATAGATAGATAGATAGATAGATAGATAGATAGATAGATAGATAGATAGATAGATAGATAGAAATAGGTATGTGGACATATACACATATATGCCTACTTATATAAATAAATATTTGCATGTATACATACTTAAACAATTATTAGCATATAAGCTTGCTATAGATTGGTGTTATATGTATGTTTATAGGTTATTCAACCTTGGTCCTATTGATATTATTAACCTAAGATTTTTAGGTTATGCCAGTCTGCTCTGTAAGTTGTAGAATATTATTAACATCCCTAGCCTCCATCTACTTTCTGGGGGTAGGAATGGCACCCGCATTTGGTCATGGACTGTGTGAAAGTGGGGAAAGTGAACTCAGGAATGGGCATCCTTCATCTCTTAGTGCTCCACTTACGCCATAACTAGCTGTTTTGTGTTCAGGCTACCTTGAATTCCCTGCCATGGTGGACAGTAACCTCAAATTGTGCTGAAAATAAATGCTTTCTCTCTTGCCCCCCTTATAATGTCTTATCACAGCAATAAGTATAAAACTAGGACGGTGTCTGAGATTATTATGTGGGCCCTCATTGCAGGAAAGGCAGGTATTTGTTGGTGAAATGTCAGATTGTGTCACATGATAGCCATGTAACCATGGGCACAAAACAGGCTTTCCTGAGCCTTAAACATTTTCATGTATATGAAAAGAGGATATTTTGCTCTTCAAAGAGAAGTGTGGAAGAAAACAGGAAGTTGCCCAGCTGTAAAGGAGAGACATTTTCAGTGAGCAGAGATAAGAAACATGAATTTTGGAAAGCTGCCTCACAACCTGTTTCTGGATGCATCTCCTCACACCGCACAAAGGACCACTGCCAACATGCCCTGTTTTTTCCAGGACAAGAACTCACTCTCAATAAAAGGACAGGATTTCTATATGTGCTGGCATGGGGAAGACAGATGAGAGGAAGGCATACCTTCATCAAAGAGGAAGATATTCACGTGGCTGCCAAAGCAATGTGATGGTTGAACATCGTCAGCCATGTGTGTGCTACAGAAGTATGTTCAGGGTTGCAGTACAGCTTCAAAGTCTAGAGGGTTCCTGACAGATGCCTGGGAATAATTCAAACAACGTATCAGGAGATATTTGTAGCATGCCTACCTTAGTCTTTCAGTGGGACATCAGCTCTTCCTGATATGTGTCCCAGTAATGTATTACCCGCAGTTTCTGATAGACATTTGCTGTGGGTCAGCTGGAGATGTTCACACCTACTCCTTGTTAGGTGGAACTGGCTAAACAGCTCAGGCAAAAGGCCATCTGTTGATTGAGACTTCACTGTCTTGACCAACCTGGGGCAGTGGGTAGTTGTGGTGTCTCTGGTGGTTCAGAAGGACAGACATTGTACCTGCCATGCTATCTTCCTCCTCCTCTGGTCCTACTCCTTCTTCAATCTTTTTCCTCTCCCAATTCTATTCCCCCTTCCTTAATCCTTTGATTTTCAGAATACTGAGCTAATGTGTCTGTGTGTCTATACATATGTATGTATGTTTGTATGTATGTATACGTGTATATATGCATATATGAATTTATGTATACTGTGTGTATATGTATATATGTATACATGTATATATGTATACATGGATATGTGTATATAATATGTTAATGCACTCTCCTCATTGTTTGGCAAAATGTGGGAGTTTAAGGATACCAATATATGATACATTGGGATGTTTGCATTACAATTGAAACACAGACACTATTAAATCTAAAAATGACCATTGGCAAACATTTATTAATCTCTTACCAATAGAGCCCAATAACAATTCTAAGAGCTTCCTGTGGATTAAGTGTACTTGGCCTCCCAAGAACCTTATAATGGATGGCCTGACACCACCCCTACTCTATAGATAAAGAAATGGAGACTTACGAAGTTCACGGTTGAGCAAAGTTCACCTGTCACTCAAAGAGCCTGTGTACTGGACATTCACATCAGAATCAGCAGAAATCCTAACTTTGCAGAAATTATTGCTAATCTATGTATATATAGGGATGCGCATATATCCATGGGTGTGCCGAGCATGGTGTCCAAAAGAAAGCATCAGATCCCCTGGAACTGGAGTCAGCGGTGGTTTTGAGTCATCTCCGACCCCTGGTGCTGGGAACCTAACTCAGTTCCTCTGCCGGAGTAGCAATCACGCTTACTTGCTGAACCTTTTCTCCAAGTGCAATTTCTTTATTTTATTTACATGCATATATATATATATATATGCATATATATATGCATATATATGAATATATATGAATATATATACATATATATGTATATATATGTATATATACATATATATGTATATATATACATATACATGTATATATACATATATATGTATGTATTCATATATATGTATATATATACATATATATACATATATATGTATATATATGTGTGTATATATATACATATATATATGAATATATATATATATATTCATTCATAGGTATTAGAAAAAAGTTTACACAAATACCCTCTATGTACTTTGTTCTCTAGGCTTGCCTCAAACTCACTTCTTCCTGGTTCAGCCCCCTGAGGGCTGGTGGTACAAGTATGAGCCACCACATTGTAAAAGAAACGTCTCAGTTTCTTATGAACTTCATGGAACCATTCGGTCTCTGCAGATGTGTAGAAAATTTCATGTTTAAGATGTTTGTATTTCCTGGGGAGACTGTACCTAGCTGAAGTCAAAGCCTCAAAGTGGTCTTTGTGTTTTCCACACAAGTGAAGAATTGGGAAATAGTCAAACATTTCTGGCCAAATTTTTGTCATTATTTCCTAGGTCAGTTTTAAGTAGCAACATCATCACCCAGGTGGTTCCTCAGCCCCAAAATGGGAGGAGTAAGAAACATTTACATATTTACAATACTATAATTTCCATTTCTTTGTAAGAGTTCTGTTCTAGGAAAGTATGACCTGTCTAACAGAGGTAAGAGATGGTGCCCTGTGTTCGCTGCTCTTTAGTCATGAAGTCTTGAACACTGGTGGCCCTGGAGTGGCCTCCTGAAACCCTCAGGGTGTGTCTCTGTGGACCACACCGATCTTCCTAGTAAGCAGGGCATTTTGGCATAAGGCTACGTCATACTTTGTCATGCTGTGATTGAGCATGGCTGTCTGCTCTTTGGAATCATGTCCAATTTTCTTAAGTGGGATTGTGTTTCTGGCTGGCTTCCATTGGCAGCAAATCCAGCAGTCACTTTCAGTTGCAGACCTAGTGGAGAGTGGACACTTTAATTAGGACACAGTGGAGTTGGCCTGGGGCCCAAGTCATAGACAGAGCTCCACTGATGTTGCCATACAAGTCTGTCAGTCTGTGACTTGCTCCCTTTGGGTCTCTCCTTAGTCTCACTGGCTTCTAATATTGATTTGGTAAAGGTCAGAGGAATTAAACCCAGGAGTTGAGAACTCTTTGTACCTTTAGGTAGGCTTCATCATAGAACGTACATTTACCACAGTCTGCTGCTTAAGCTTCTATCTGGGGTCCTGATGTGATGAAGGAAACATCCCTGTGCTGCAAGAAAATCCTGAATCTGAATGGAGCAATAACTCAGCAGTTAAGAACACTTGCTTCTTTTGCAGGGAATCTAAGTTTTGGGTGGGGTGGCTCATCTCTACCTGTAACTCTAGTGTTCCGGGATCTCACATCTTCTATTGGGACACTCACAGACATGCCACACTCTCACACAGACAGCCCACCAATACACAAACATACATAAAAGTAAACTTTTTTTTTTTTTTTGGTTTTTCAAGACAGGGTTTCTCTGTGTAGCCCTGACTGTCCTGGAACTCACTTTGTAGACCAGACTGGCCTCGAACTCAGAAATCCTCCTGCCTCTGCCTCCCAAGTGCTGGGATTAAAGGTGTGCGCCACCACTGCCCGGCTAGTAAACCTTTGAAAAATACCCTTCTGAATAAAATATGAAAGGGACTCTAGAGGCTGTGATAAGAACCATTATAGTCAGGAAACTGCTATTCACCTGGCCACACCCACAGTCTCTGGAGCCCTAGGCCATTTGCACAACATAGAGATGAAATCAGTTATCTGAATTTTTATGTTTTAAAAGAATTGAAAATATCTAGTTGCTAGATGAAGTCTCTCCCTTCAAACTTTGACTTTTAAAGTAATTTTTAAAGACCTACTTGACTTGGAGATATCTGAGCCAATGGTGTGCTCACTGTGCAGGCATGAGGATGACCAACACATCTTGATTCACAGCGCTTTAGAAACTATACTCTCTCGTGACCCCGCCTGGAGAGGCAAATACCAACCAGTTGAGGAATCATTGGCCAGCTAGTCTAGCTGATTCAGTGAGTTCCAGGTAGGCGTAGGAAACTCAGATGCAATGGCAGCAAGCATACGAACAGTTAGGAGCTAAAGGGATGTCTCAGTGCCTAAAGACTTGCCGTGCAAGTGTGAGGACCAGAGTTTGGACCCCCAAAAGCCACATTAATGATAGATAAATATGATGGACCAGCTACAGTTCCACCTTCAAAAGTCAGAGACAAAGGGTCCTAAGGACAAGATTTCTAGCAAGAATAACCTAATTAGTGAGCTCTGGGTTTGGTTGAGAGATCCCTGCCCTACACAAAGAATGAAGCAAAGGAGTACTAAAGGATGGTCTACATTGGACCGTCTCATATACACACACATATGCACACACACACACACACACACACACACACACACACACACACACTTGAAAAATGAGGGAGGAGTGAATGTAGACATTACTAAGAGATGATAGCTGATATTGTCTTCTGTTTCCCTCATGCATATACATGCATCTGCACACATCTGTGCACATATGTATATATACACACATTGAGAGAGAAAGAGGGGCAAAGGGAGAGAGAAGGAGATGGAAGGAGAGAGGGGGGAGAAGAAAGGAGAGAGGGGGGATGGAAGGAGAGAGGACATAAGGACCCAGGAAACAAATTAGTTCATTCCTGGAAAACAAAAATGTTATAGATCCCACTGTAAACATCCATTTCCTTTTTGACTGCAAGTAGGGCATAAATTATCACCTACCTTAGGTGAGTGACTAATTCTACAACTGCTGAGTATGTTTTTACTTTCACTCTAAGCAAATATTTTGAAGTAGCTTTCATAATTTGGTTTGATACTGAAGTTGGTGTGTATTCAGTCCTATTTGAGCTAAAGGAAAGGTATATGTGAGGTCAGTTTGTGAGAAAAAGGAAGAAGATGATTGATAAATCTGGTGTCCATCTTTTAAAAAGAGACAAAAGAAAACAGAGAAGGGAAGAAAAGAAAGAGTGTTCATCCTACACTGTCTGTGAGGTAGCTGAGCCAAGCAAGCAGATGGAGGCTGCTGGGTCCTGTAGCTCTCCTTGTTTATTCCAAGATGTTTGCTGACTCTTAAAAACTCACAAGTAAAGAAAAGTTGCAGGATGGTCTTGTTTATTTGTTTATTACTGAAAAAAGAAAAAAAAAATCCTCCAGGATTACGGTTCTGCCCACAGTCTTCCACATGGCTTGGGTAATACTTCATTTGTTCACACAACTGCTCTTACTTCCCAATTGCTTTCCCGTAGGGTTTACCTAATTTAATCCCTCTAGCTTTACAAATAGAAAGTCTGTTCAGCCAGCCCACAGCAACTTGAACAACCCAACAAACACAAATTAGTTCATCCCTGGAAAAGAAAAATGATATAGATCCCACTATAAATATCCATTTCCTTTTTGACTGCAAGTAGGGCATAAATTATCACCCACCTTAGGTGAGTGACTAATTCTACAACTGCTGAGTATGTTTTTACTTTCACTCTAAGCAAATATTTTGAGATAGCTTTCATAATTTAGTTTGATACTGAAGTTGGTGTGTATTCAGTGAAACTCACTGAAGCCAAGACTAATTTAGAAGTAGGCTGGCTTTCCTTTTTGGTGAATTCCATACATTTTTAGCAGTGCATTTTCATTGTATACAGTAATGGATTTCAGAAAGACATCTTCATGCTGGTCTGCCATATACTTGAGGTGCTTGTCAGAAGCCAGAGACTGTGTCAGGTCCCCTGGGACTGGAGTTAAAAACTGTTGTGAGTCACCATGTGAGTGCTGAGAATCAATAGTAGGTCTTCTGGGAGAGCAGACAGCCCTCTTACCTGAGAACCACCTCTCCAGCTCCTTTCTAAAATTTTAAATTATTTCATCTTTGTGTAGAGAAGGCACATATGTGTGTGTGTGCACATCTGAGTTTAAAGCTAGTCACAGCCACTGGTCTTTTGCCACATTCTTGCGCCTCAGTAATAAGAAAAGTGACCAAGTTCTAGCCCATTGTCTCAGTAGGTTGCTGTGGGAATGGCTGCAAATGAGAAACTTCCAGAATAGCCTTGCTGTGACTTAGCAGCCCTTTCAGGAAAGATAGGGTTTGCATGTACACAGTGGCTGTCCTGGTGTGGGGTGTGGAACAGCTCTCCTTCATTTCAGCCTTTCTTGATGGTGTGCCCTTTCCTCCTGCCAGGCCCAGTCTTCCTTAGAGAGAGTGACCTTTCTTTTGGCACTTGTCATTATAAAAGCAATACCACATTATTACAGGCATGCAGATACTGCAGACAGTCACAAAGAAGACTATTACAGTCACACATTCCACCTCCTCAAAAATAATGGTCAGTGAACATTAACTTAGTTTTCCTAGACATGTTGATATGGCTGTTTCAGGAAAGCTTCTATTTAAACCATCACCTTTATGCTGAGTGACAGTTCAGGATCAGCTATTTGTACTGTTTGTATGACCTTGCACACATGCAACTGATACACTGATTAGAAGAGCAAACGCTGCTGACTCTTGTGTGCCACCATCAACTCCTCTTCTCAGGGAGTGGTGGGTGTCTCCAGTGAGAGTAGTGAGCTCTTGCTCTGGAATCTCAGTTTGCAAGACTGGCTGGAGTCAAGGAATACTGTATACAACAGGGAAGGGATGAGAGTTCCAGAAACAGGACCCAGGATAGAGATGGAAGAATGAAGGGAAGGAAGGGAGGGAAAGAGAGAGGGAGAAAGGAAGGAAGGAAGGAGGGAGGAGGGAAGGAGGAAGGGAGGGAGGGAGGGAGGAAGGGAGGAAGGAAGGAAGGAAGGAACAAAGGAAGGAAGGAAGGAAGGAAGGAAGGAAGGAAGGAAGGAAGGAACGAAGGAAGGAAGGAACGAAGGAAGGAAGGAATTATAGGTAAAGTAGATGGAAACTGAGGTGATGTAACTCCAATATGCACCTGCTGGAAAATTTACTATATTCTTAGGTCATTTTGCAGGTGTGGATGCCGTTTCATCCCTCTTCCTCCTTTCCATTACCTCTTTCTTTACATGCTTTCTGAATGTGGTATAGAAGAGAAAGAATAATTAAGATAGGAGGAGACTTTACACAAACCTGGGAATCTGCAGAAACAGTGAACTCTCTAGACCCCCAGTAGCTCAATGATATGAGGCTTTAAGCTAGCATTTCTCAGATCCCATGGAGAAAGGAGTTTCTGACTGACATTTGATTGTTGTCCAGCAGATAACCGCTCCCTCCCTCCCCCGCTTTCCTTTTTCTCACCTACCTTTCTGCCAAACTCTGTACCCATCATTGTCTGATAGAAGGAAAGAAAATTATATAATCCAAGCCTATTTATTACAACTATACTGGGACTCTACTATCCTTCTTGCCTCAGAATATTGTGAAACACCATTCTCCATCTCAGTTGGAATTTATGGATGAACATTCTTCATAGCAACAGGGTTTCTTTAAGGTGTAGTCCTTGCTATATTGCCCACACCTGAGTGTACACCCCACACTCATGGGCAGTATAATTCATACTCAGTGGATTTTTTTTAAAGAACATAATGTTAGGTTGTGGGAACCTTGTGAGATTTAGATTATATCCATGTACATTTTCCAAAATCATAAGTAATTCTTTTTAAAAGAAGGGGGCCTAGAGAGATGGTACTGTGACTAAGTACACAAACTGTTGTTTCAAAAGACCTTAGTTCAGTCCCCAGTACCCACTTCAGGGAAGCTACTCACCATTGCCTGTAACTCCAGTTCCAGATGTTTCTGATCTGAGTGCACCTGCACTTATGTACATACACATAATCACACACATAAAAAGAGTAAAAATATTTTAATATTTAAAGAATGCACAAATATATACAATATCCATTAACCTGCCAAAGTGGTACCAAATAAATTGTAGGCAATGGTTTTGGAGTCCTAATTGTGAATCTTTTCCTTTTGTTCCCCACCACCACCACCACCACCACCACCAGCACCACCACCAGCAGCAGCAGCAGCAGCAGCAGCAGCAGCAGCAGCAGCAGCAAGCCCACAGTGACTGGCAAGCCTGAGAAAGTATCTGCAGAATACCCAGGACCAACACTCCATGTGGAAATCCAGGAGTGAGGGTTGTGCGGGTATCTAAGCCTTTCCATACGCATTGTTCAATTGTATCTTCAGAAAGGTTAAACCAATTTACACTCGCCACAGTCCTATGTAGAGACATTCTTTCCCTAAGTCTCCATTAATCATGAGGATTAGCATTATTTTAAAAGAAATAGTAAGAAAGAAAAAGAAGTCTTCACCACTGGCCCTTCACTGTGAGTACTAGGAACTGAGCTCAGCTCTACAAAATAACACATGCTCTTAAGCACTAAGGTTCTGTATAGAATTGAGACCATGACCATTTGTCATTCTGAACCATGTCCTGTTTCACCTCATACCATGACTGTAGTTCATCTACACCCTGCCTTTTCTATGTCCATTTGCCTCTGGGTGGACATTTAAGTTGATTCCACATCATGGCTCCCATAGGTCCTGCTGCAATGATCATAAAGCTCAGGTATCTCCTTGATATTCTGATTTCTTTTCTTTTGGACATATCCCAGAAGTGGGATTGCTGAAACACATAGTGATTCAGCTTTACAACTTTGATGCACTTCTGTGCTGTTTTCCATAATGACTGGGCAGACTCCCTCTTGCTAACACTGAGGTTGTTAAGCCGCTCTGGACAGAAGCCAGGCATGATGTGTCTGTTACACTTATGAAGTCATGGCAGCTGTGTTTGCTATCTGCATAAAATGGGAGCAAGATGGAGCTCATCATAGTTCATCATGCATAGTGACTGTTGTGTCATGGAAGAAGGAGCCTATGAGGCCCCTCTCCTCCCAAAGGGACTAGAAGCAATTAGGATGGTTGGGGGAAAGGTATCATTTTCTTCAGTGGTATAGCCACAGAGCAATAGTCTTTGATCCACTTACTTGTCCCATCCACAATGGGACAAGCAACACTAACTGTGCTCAGTAGGACACACACAAATGAAGACACAAAGACAGAATGTTTGGGAGAAAAGAGGACTAGAAAGGATGATTGGGGAGGGTGAAAATGACTAAAATTCCTTGCACAAATATATGAAATTGTCAGACAATAAAAATAATAGGAAAAGTTAAAATGGCCACCACAATACCAGTGAAGAACTGTCATCTCCCCAGTGTTTGAACACTGAGACAGAAGTGAGAACAGATGGGTCATCTAGCTGTGCATGTAGTACTGGGCACTATAGGTGTAGTATCGAAAGCAAGGAGAGAGATTGGGTTGAGGTAAGATAATGAAGTCTTCACTGTTAACAGTGGTGGGGCTCACAGAGCTTTCTGGTAGCTGAGCTTGGTTGGTTTCAGAGGCTTAATTCCTCCATTCATTTAGCTTTACATTTAAGACTTCTCTCTACCTGAATGCAGTAGCATAGACCTGCAAACAAGCTGCCACTTTACATGTCACTCAGAGGTCTACTTGCCGATTGCAGGTAAAGGCCAGAGATCTCATGATGTCAGACCATATGCCTCTGGGGACTATATTGTCTTTTGGCTCTCTGCATTGTTTTAGTTAGGCTTTCTATTGCTGTAATAAAACACCATGACCAAAAACTCCTTATGAAGCAAAGCGTTAATTTCACTTCCTCTTTGAAATCACGCTCCATCAGTGAAGGAAGTCAGGGCAGGAACTCAAGGCAGGAACCTGGAAGCAGGGAACTGATGTAGAGGAAGCAGATGAGTGCCTTGCTGATTCCATGTAGGATCACATGGGGGCGGGGCACAGCCTTCGGTGGGCTGGGCCCTCCCACAGCACTCATCAATCAAGAGAATGAGCATATGGCAATGCGGAGGGTGGATTATCTCCACTGAGGTTCTTCATTTCTAAATAACCCCAGCTTGTGCCTAAGTGGCAGAAAACTAGGTAATACAGATAGCATTAAGGAATTTTGTGCAAAGGTTACATAGTAGCAAGTATTAGACCTGGAAGTATTTGAACCTTGGTCCCAAACTCAACACCAAGAGACCTCTTGCACTTTTGTTCTCATTTCTTAGTCATTTGTTAGAACCAAGGCTGGATCAGACTGCACTATGTAGCCTAAACTGGCCTCGAACTCAAGGACCTCCTGTCCCAGACTTCTGGGTTCTGGGATCACAGTTATGTTCCTCTACAATCAGGTTCCTGCCATTCTTTTCAGTATTGCAGTTGCCTTCCTATTGTATTGTAACCTAAAAGCCTCCACAACTATGTATGTGTGAAAATACACATGTTGTATAAATTTCTGAAAGGTACATTTGCTGAAAAGATTTCAGCATCTTAAGCCTAGATCATAAGCCTTTCTGGGAAGTTTCTATCCCTCTCTTGCCTTTATTTACTCTCTTCTTAAATACTTTGTATCACAGTGCATCTTTTCAGTACTGCCTTCTACTGTCTTTTCATTTTTCTGGAAGAAACAAGGGCTAAGACAGAGATACTGTGGCTTTTCATTTCCTCACCATGTATGTATGTATGTATGTATGTATGTATGTATGTATGTATATGTATAAATACATATATGTGTGTTTGTGTGTGTATACTTATATATATATACACTCCTGATGTGAACTCTTTGAGTTTGGAATTAAAGAGGACATTTAACCATCTTGTGTAAAGGTGAAGTGTTTATTAAAAGAGATATTAAACATGTAGATGGACAGACAGACAGCAGTATAACCAATACCACATGGGATGCTTTTATCCTTTTTAAGAGAAGGGGGAGGGAAAGTGGATTGAAGAGTTTCCTCTTTAGCCTGAAATTGGCCATTGCTGAGTTAACCAGTGAGTGGTCAGTTAAAGAATGTTAGATGTTCAGTAAAAAAATTTGCTGGTGGCCACTACTTGAAATCAACAGACCAAGGAAGCCAAGACTCTAGAGATAAAAGCCTTTTTACTTCTAGAAACCAACAACTAGTTATTGGAGGAGCTCTATGGAATGGGATGTTCCTGAATAATAGCTTGAATGGACATGCCACTCAGCCAGCTCTGGGGACTCTCAGTGACATCAGGGGTCCTGGTAGAGAATGCTGAGTTCTAGCTTCTGCTCTGTTCCTGTCTTCTAGCTGATTTGCATGATGCTCCCTGTCAACAAGTTTGCAGTCTCTTGCTTGTCCTTGGGTAGTCTAAATTACCAAAGAACCTAAAGTTCAAACTTCTGCTCACTTCTCCAGTTTCAAATAATGTTTGCATTCTAATCATCTTCAAAAGACAAACCTTACACATCTCTTGTCATTGGCAGCCTCTCTGGTTCTCATATGCTGCTGTCCTTTCTACTCTGCCAAGGTCATCTTGTCAATCTTGCCTATGTTTTGGCTTCATAGTTCTCGGAGCTGCTGGTTAGCAGCTTATATTCCCTTCCTCCATTTCTGTGTTGTATACCATGCCTATTGAGTGAATCTTCTCATGGTTTACCCCACTGCTAATAAAAGACTTTAGCTTCAAGCCACAGTGTCTTGTGTTTCCAACAATGAGTCCAGAGTCTGCACAAGAGAGCTCTGAAGGAATGCATATAAAAAGGGATAATACTTTCCATATGTTGGGCTCATAAATCTGGAGTGACTCTCCATAGGAGTTTTATCAAGAATGTAGAATTTGTGCCAAAGAGATGGTGCAGTGGGTAAAGGAATCTTCTGTCAAGTCTAGTGACCTATGCTCAAGCCCAGGACCGACATAGCAGAAAGAGAGAATCAATTCCAGGAATGTTAAGCAGACACATCACCAACTGAGCCATGTCTTCATCCCATGATTTATATATTTAAGGCAAGCATATATACCTAGACATGTATGTACATACATACATACATACACACACACACACACACACACACACACACAAAGCTCATGTCTGGACCAATGCTGTCTAATTGAAATACAACACAATCGCATACATGGGGTGACATTTTAAAGTAGGAAGATGTTTAAAAGCAACAGGAAATGTTTGAGATCAATTTCAGAACTTATGATTTGATACACTATCATTTTGGTCTGCCACAAATATCCAAAAATCATAAAATACTCAATTTGGGACAAAGAGATTGTGTGTATATTCAGTTGACTTCTTCTTTGGTATTATCTGCATTTTCTAGAATTCCATGGTGAAGAATACTGTTTTTAGAATTAAAATAAACTATTAAATACATTGTTCACTTTTAATAATGAGTAGTGTGCTTCTAAAATACATTGTTAAAAATAAATGCATGGGATGTAAATCCGTGGCCTATTTTCAGTGGTGGTGGTGTTAGGGGGGAATCTGAGTTCTGCTCTATCCTACCTTGCATTCCTGCTTAGCAGCTTTGTACCCAGAATTGCCTGTGGTTCCTGGCAGTAAAGGAAGTGATGTTCCACAGCATAAATGGATACCAGACATCTCACCTTCCAGAAGGCTGAAGTTCTGAAGAGGATTAATCCATGTTCTATCTTTTTGTTGTTTTGTTGTTGTTTTTCGAGACAGGGTTTCTCTGTGTAGCCCTGGCTGTCCTGGAACTCACTCTGTAGACCAGGGTGGCCTCGAACTCAGAAATCTGCCTGCCTCTGCCTCCCAAGTGCTGGGATTAAAGGCGTGCGCCACCACTGCCCGGCTAAAGAATTATTTATTTTATGTTTATGAGTACACTGTCGCTGTCTTCAGACACACCAGAAGAGGGCATCAGATTCCATTGCAGATTGTTGTGAATCACCATGTGGTTGCTGGGAATTGAACTCAGGACCTCTGGAAGAGCAGTCAGGGCTCCTAACTGCTAAGCCATCTCTCCAGCCCTCATGTTCTATCTTTTTAAGAGACAAACATGGTTGGGGCTAGCATCATGGCTCAGCCTGCAAGCCCTTGTACTGCACAAGCTTGAGTATCTGAGTTCAGCCCTTGAAACCCACATAAAAAGCCAGATATGATGTATACATCTACAAACATAGCACTCCTATGGGATGGGAGATGGGTGGCAGAGACAAGAGAATTTCCCCAGAGCTTCTGGGCCAGATAACTGGGATACACAACAGAAGCAAGAGTGACCTCCTCAACAAGGTAGACAGTGAAAAACTACTTCTAGTTCCCCACTAAGAATACCACATCCATACTATGGCACAAAAGTCCTCAAGCTTACACACACACACACACACACACACACACACACACACACTCACACACATACTCATACACACTCAAACATACACTCACACACATGCACACTCACACAGACTAACACACAAACACATACACACACATACATGCACACACACACTCAAGCACACGCATACTCTCATACACATACACATGTACACATACACACAGACACTCACACACATACTATCACATACACAGACACACAAACACTCACATATACAGACCCACAGATCCACACTCACACACAGAGACACACACTAACACACACATACTCTCATATACACAGACATAGACATGACACACATACACATTCACACACAGAGACACACACTCACACACACACAATCACATACACAGACACACAGACACACACATACACACTCACACACATAAATGACCTGAATCCATCCCAATTTGTTTCATAACTTTACACCATCATGCTGACTCTTCAAAATACAGCCTTTTTAGATTTTTGTTCTCCTAATAATCATGATGCCTCTCTCACTCATGTTAAATGTGAGTAACAGGGATCATCCTGTGGTATGTGTTTATTTAGCATCTCGTTACAGGACGATCCAGGTCTCTGCCATTAATCCCCACAGGGCTTTTTCCACCACCATTCCCCTTCCATTCCAGTATTACCATGAGAGTTGGCCAAACAGTGGAAAGGTCACTGTATCTAACACCCAAGTCTCTCTTCCATCTCCCTGACCACATGCTTCCTATCCTTTCTGCCTTTCTCAAGGCACTGTCCAAGTCAGCTGTGTCCTTTCAATGTGCTCCATTCTTCTCTCTGGTCTCCCCTGATATCTGAGCACCCTTAGGAACAGGACATGACACTTAATCTACTTCCTTTGCTTTCTGAGACCTTTGCATAGCATCAACTCTCTGAGAGTAGTTGTGGAGCTACAAGGAATTGCATTCAGAAAACACTTTCCACTCTGACTGTTTCTCTATCAGAAAATCTCATTAAGACTTAATCCCATGTGTCTGCCCATCTCAGAGGTCAGGATGCAGTACCCAGCTGACAGAGCAGTCCTGACTGAGTGGAAGCAAGAACAATCCTTGGCATTCCTAGGGGCCACACGCTTCTTCTCCTCCTTCTTCTCCTTCTCCTCCTCCTTCTCCTTCTCTTTCTACTTCTACTTCTTCTCCTCCATCTCCTCCTTCTCCTTATTCTTCTCCCTCTCCCCTTTCTTCTTCTCCTCCTCCTCCTACTCCTTGTCTTCCTCCTCCTTCTTCTTCCTTATACTTTGAGATCTTTATTTTTATTTTATGTGTGAGTGTTTTGCTTACATGTATGTAAATGTACCAAGTGCATGCTCAGTGAGCATGGAGGTCAGAAGAGGACGCCAGGTCTCCGGGACCTGGGGATATGGATGGTTTTGAGCAGCCATGTAAGCACTGGGAATCAAAACCTGAGTCCCTTTAGGTGCAAGGGCATCCTATTTGTAAACTATGAGCCATCTCTTCAGGCCCTACTTCATTCAGTGTATCAAACATTTGTTAATTGGAAATAGATGGTGAGGCTTCTGACTGACAGCTGAACCTCTATGTCTATCTCATAGGTTTCCCCAACTGCTTTCCTCAGCCAGATAAGCCAATGCACTGGGCTGGTCTTCCTACCAAGCTTGTTTCTCTAACTCTTGGTTTCTGCTGTTCACCAAAGCTTTCTGCGTTCATTATAGCCCCTCTCCTAGAGCTTTTATTCTTCTTCCTAAGTGAAGTTTTCCTCCAAACTTCCACCCCAACCTAATCTTTCGTCACATGGAAACAGGTTATTTCCCTAGGGTCAATAAACAGCTCCAGTATTCAGCTCTGCATGTGTTCTGCTTACTTCTTCATTCCTGTAATGAAATGCCTGACTCAAACCATTTAAAAGGGAAGAGTTTGCTTTTGCTCATGGTTCCACAGGGCAGTTCATTATGTGAGTGAGGGCATGAGGCAACTAACTGGTCACATTGCAAACAATCATGGAGCAGAGGAATGAATGCTGGAGATCAGCTTCATTTCTTCCCATCGACTTGTCCAAGACCCCAGCCTATAGCATGGTGCTGTCGACATTGAGAGTGACCCTTCTCAGCTAATGTAACCTAGGAAATCCCTGAAAGACATGTCTGGAGGTCTGCCCCGTACAGCATTCAAAAGTCTGTCAAGCTGACAATCAATATTAACTGTGAGGACAGAGATAGTCTAATTGTGGGAAGTTCTGTCAATTATAGTGTGAGTTGGCAATCACTGCCCTTTGATCTGAGGATCATTGACCAGGAGGAGAGCCCATGGTTCAATCTCTTGTTTCTGGGAGTAGAGCAGATGAAAGTCCAATGGTGTCCAGGGAGGAATTTGGCAAAACCCTGACATCTGAGATGATCAGTGTCACCAGGGCAATAGAAACCCAGGGCAAAGGTGAAAAATAGAAGACTGTTGGCCATGTTCTGTTAAAAAAATGTATTCTTAAAAGTAATTCATAGTTTCTGTGATATCAGACTTCATCTCTTAGCCAGTGTCTTCTGGAAAGGTCTAGATATGATTAAAAACATGCAACATACACTCAAGCCTGTGTGTGGAGAGCTCAGTTCCATAAGGAGCCTAGTGTGTTCTTCCTGAATGGCTGTTCACTTCCATTTATAGAGTCCAGATTTGAACATTGAAATGGGGAAAAAACAAAACCAAACAAAAAATGAACAAACAAAACACAGATAGGAAGGAATGTTTTTAATCAAGTCCTCTGTCTGGTAGTTGGTTCGTGCACAAGTACACAGTTTAAGTAGATTTCCAATATTATTTTAATTATGTGCATGGCTTTCCTTTTAATCCCCTTATCCACCTTTCTTCCTCGTTTTCTCTCTATATGTTCCTGAGTATGCATGCACATGTGTGTTTGTGTGTGTGTGTGTGTGTGTGTGTGTGTGTGTGTGTGTGTATGTATGTATTTCAAGGGGGTAGCAATAACTACAAGAAGATTTTAAATATAATAGTACATATGCATAAAATACAGAAGGCCGGGCACATTTGTAATTAATCCTAAGCATGAGACTCATTCTTGAGACCTATATATCACATTAGCAAAGCAGTGCTTTCCCATACTGTATTGTTTTACCAACATCATGGCTGACTCTCAAATGAAATGCAAAGGTCAGGGCTGCTATTCTGTGAGGGTGGTTTAATCCCATTTGTCTCCCAATTACTGACCTGGACTTTATTAGTCACTGAGTCTATGACTGAATCCAAACTGAGAGTGGGTTCTCCCCACAGATGCCATTGCAGACTTTCAAGTTTACCAGGAAGAGAACATGATTTAAAACTCTCGGGTCCCCCGGGAAGGAGAGTGTGGAAAGTTGGAGACCATCCTCTGATTTCCCCTAAGGTGATGTTTTTAGATAGAGGAAAGATAGCTCCCATTTCCCCTCTGACACGGGACATACCTTTGCAGCTGCTTAAGTCCCTTCATCCCTTGCCCCTCTTCAAACTGCAGTTCACCTCCACCTCTGGGATAAACTAGCAGCTACAATGAAGCAACCTCACTTTATGAAAAGTCTCTGAGAAGCAATTTGACCTAGTTGACCATGCCCATCAATTTGTCACTGGAGAAAAGCTGTTGACATCAAGTGACCTCTTCTCTACTATCAAACTATGGAGTTGTCAGTGGGAAAGGGCTTTTTCTTTGATGTTAGTCAATGAAACCAAAAGACTAAATACTTTGCAGGTGTGGGGAAAATAATCTCAAAAGACCCACACACGCAAACACACACACCAGACATGTAGGTAAATAATTGTTAGCTGTAAAAGATTAAATTCCAGTCGTTCGTATAAATTCCAGTTGTTCATATTACATATCATACATGAGATATTACTAGGGTGGGGATGAGGGGATACCTCAGTGCATAACACTACATAACATGCTTGCTTGCATGGATGGCAGCCTGAGTTAGATGTCTAGAACAGCACTAGAAAGGGAAGTACAGAATGGTGGTATTTGTAAGCCCTGTGATAAACATGGAGAAACTGATACACTACTATCAAGATCACTTGGAGATGATTTCTCAGGAGTGGGAGAGAGAGAAGGAAAGACGGGAGAGAGAGAGAGAGAGAGAGAGAGAGAGAGAGAGAGAGAGAGAGAGAGAGAGAGAGAGAGGAGTATCTAAGGAATGATTCTTATGACTGTTGTTTTCTAGCCTCCACACATACATATATACAACATACATACATTCATGCATATATGGACATGTAGCTGCAATACATGTGCATATATATACACACAGTATACATGCACACATAAACTTAAAAGATAGTTCTAAGACATTCTTTTATATTTAAAAAAAATCTTGAGCCAAATCCAGGTAAAACACATGTCATTGTACTAAATCCAGAGCCAATCTGATTACTTACTGATGACTGGTTGGTTCACTTGCTTACCTTTTTGAGTTTTTTCTCATTCTGTAATCCAGGCCGTCCTCAAAGTCTCAGCAGTTCTGCTCAACCAGCCATTCCCATTTGCTGCATATACAAACCCTCCTTGGAAATCTGGGGACAACTTTTACTGAAAGAAACCAAGGTGACTAGGTGGCCAGTGGAAATTTCCAGTGTGAGCAAACCATGGAGATTAAAGAATCATTTGCATTCAAGTAGTTTCTCCATGTACTGAAATCCTCACTTATTAGGAAGAGTCGGGCTTCTGAAATTCCATCACTTACTTGAGAAGTAACTCTTTCCTGATAAATGTCAATCACTCATTGGGCAGGAGACCAGGCTATAGTACCAGTACTACAAGACTTATTAATAACTGGTAGATCCAATGGGGGGAGGGAGCTGCTCTCAGAAACCAACCTTGTAGGGAAAGATCATTTTGCATGGGATGGGACTTGGGAACATCTAACCCAGAGCAGACCTTTGGTAAACAATCCAAGGATAGTAGCTTATACAAGCCCTCTTTGAGTCAGTGGTTTCTGACTGGATAGGCTGCTCTGTGGCTTGTCTTCTGTTGTCATCTATACGTTCCTTAAGAGCAGGAGTGATGCATTGCTTGTTTGTTGGGACATCACCATGTGCTGAGTTTGTGGTTCTTCATATGTTAAACCTCAAGCCAAGATTATTTGGGATCACCATGAGAAAGCACACCACTTGCCTAAGTGAGATTAATGTGGGCAGTACAGTGCCCACCCTAGAGGACATAATCAGTACTATTGCAGATTATTCCATCTGTGGTTGTTGTTCTTGTTGCTGTTGTTGTTCAGTTTGGTTTTATTTTTGTGTAATGCTTCCATGAAGATAATTCCTACTCATTCTGAATGATACATTGAACTTTGGGTGTGCTCCAAACAAAGGTTACCTTTCCAGGCTTTCAAAACTGAGGTCCTCAGAGAGACCAAGTAGAAAAATTGCTTTTCTATTGACCTCATGCCCCATAGCAATGGAAAGTACTATGTAGTGAAGGCCCTGGAGAGTTCTGATGCAGCCATTGCTGGGCCCGTGATTCAGGTAAATATGGGACACTGGTCAAGCATTCACTCATTGCTCTACAGGGGTCAGGAAAGTTCACAGCAAAGCGCTTTAATCTTTATAGATTGTAGAAGTGTCACCCAGCCCTATCTTCCCTTCTACAACCCCAAATTCAACATGGCCAGCATGGAGAGAGGGACACTGTCTTAGTTTGGTTTTTACTGCTATGAAGAAACACCATGACCAAGGCAATTCTTATATAAAGGGGAGCATTTAATTGGAGCTGTCTTATAGGTTCAGAGGTTCAGTCTATTATCATCAAGGTAGGAGCCTGGCAGTATCCCTGCAGAGTGGTACTGGAGGAATGAGTGTTCTACATCTTCATCCAAAGGCAGACAGGATAACACTGGCTTCCAGGCAGCTGGGATGAAGGTCTTAAAGCCCACGCCCACAGTGACATACTTTCTCCAACAAAGCTATAACCTACTCAAACAAGGTCACACGTCCAAATAGTGCCACTCCTTGGGAGAAGAATATTCAAACCTCCACCACAGACACTGAGAGGAGCAACAGCATCAGGCATCAGGTCATTATTTTACGGTAGGATAGATCCAGTCTGCCAGAATTCTAGGTTAGCTCTAATTTATTTTGATTGTGTGAGTTTTAATAAGTCCATTGGAATGTTTGAACTTGTGCAACAGATCCTCCTGTCCTTCCACCTCTTCCTCCCTATCCTCTCTTCCTTTTGCCCTCTCCTCTTTCTCCCTTTCTTCCTCCTTTTTTTCCTGGTCCTCTTCCTCTTCCCCTTTGTTCCCTCTTCTCCATTCCTCTTTCTCTTTACTCCTCTTCCTTTCCTCCCTTTTTATCCACTTTCTTCTACTCTCTTCCCCTCCTCTTCTTCACCTTCTTCCTTCCTCTCCTCCTATTCTCCTTTGCTTGCCTTCTCTGCTCATTCCTTTCCCCTTTCTTCCTTTCTATCTGCTCCTTCCTTCTTTCCTCTCCATTTTCCTCTTCTGCTTCTAGTTCATCCTCCTTCTCTACATTTTCTCCTTAGCCTTTTTTCTCCTCCTCCTCTTCATCTTCTAAACATCATCATCCTCTCAGACTTCAAAGAAGCAAATGGATCCTCCCCAGGCAGTGTGAGGCACAGTTTCTCTTGAGATGCCAGAAGATGATTGTTGAGGAAGTGAATGAATGACTTTCTTGTCACCCTCTAAGAGCAGGAGCTTGAGGAGCATAGGTAAGCAGTCTGAGCAGTTCCTTCTTCATAAATACTGGCTTTAAGTTCTTGGCATACAGAGACAGTGCCAAGATGCCCTGTATCTCAGGCTCTGGAGCAGAGGTTCTCAACCCTCCTAATGCTGCAACCCTTTAATTGCAGTTCCTCATGTTGTGATGACCTCTAAACCAAAAGATTATTTTTATTGCTCATTTATAACTGTACATTTGCTACTGTTATGAATTGTAATGTAAATATTTTTGGAGATGGAGGCTTGCCAAAAGGATCAGAACCCACAGGTTGAGAACCACTACTCCAGAGTTACTGTCCATTAGGCACTAGTTATTGGCAAGGATGCCAGTCTAATAAATACTTTCCTTATGAACTAAATAAAATAGGCATAACAACAGTAGGAGCTCCTCATAGCATAGGTGTCTGGGCTTAGTGTGACATAGCACCATATGGTATGGTCACAAGAGCCTGACTCTAAGGTTTCAGACTTACTGGGTAAAGAAGGGAGGCCTTTTGTTCAGCAATAGTAGAAAACATCCTCCTGTAGACTTTCATCCGGGTTCCTTGCAAGTCATTAATTGAAGATGGCATGATGTCTCTTGATCATGATATTAGTTACGATGATATCAGTCACCATCACTGCAATCAAACACCACATCCAAAACAATTTATTGAAGAGTTTATTTGGACATACCATTCCAGGGGGCTAGAGTTCATGAGGGTGGATCATAGGCTGCAGACATAGCTGGTGGAGCAGCAGCTGAGAGCTCATGTCTCGAAGCACAAACACAAAGCAAAGAGAACAAACTGGGATTGCGATGAGGCTTTGAAACCTCAGAGTTCCCCTCCAGTAACTTACTTCCTCCAGCAAGGCCACACCTCCTAGACCTTGCCAAACAGCAAGCCACTGAGAAATAGGTTCTCAAAGGTCCGGCCTGTGGGGAGGATCGACAAACTACCAGAGTCATCATCACCCTTTTCCTTGTCTTTCTGATCACATTCTGCTAGGTCTTGCTTTTTCTTATTAATGAACAAACTGGATTTTTAAAAGGTTTTATAGGAAAATATTTGTGTTCCCTTACTAAACTTTCAGTGTGTTTTCCTTCCTTTTGGAAATCACTTTGGGAAATAACAGCACAAAAGCCTGGAGCAATTAAGGGAGCTTATGTAGCAAATATGTTCATTATTGAAGCCTGGAGGCTCAGTCCTGATCTCTGCAGCATGGAGCCTCCTTTGAACACATCCATTGCACCCCTCCTGTGTGACACCCTTGCGCCTCATATGTGTCCAGCTTCCTTGTCCCAGAGTGGCACTGCCTCTGGCTATTATCTTCAGCTTTGGTCACCTTCCCCAAATGCCATCTATGATTTGTCAGGGAAGGGTGTAGTAGTGGCCTCAATAATCAGCAGGTGTCCTGCTTATCACCAAATAAAAAGAAGATAGCATGTCTGGAGTGCACAGAGGGCAGGCGCATTGCTGCAAAAGCAATCGGAAGCTTGGAAATCCAATTCTTTTTCTAAATTGGTGCTAAACACAAGGACGACAGGGTACTCAGTATCAAAAATGGGGCAAAAGGGAGAAATCAAGATCTTATTGGAGAGCCAGACCTGCTCAGAATGGGCCACACTTGGTGACATTAGAAATGAGATCATAGCCCTAAGCCTCAGTTTACCTGAGAGGATGCTCACGAGTTTTCATTTTATAATGTATGCATCTGCTATCTGTCTAAGTGTCTTCATACGTACAACAAATAAGCAATCACAAATTAAAAGTAAAATCGTCAAGGCGTACATGCTTAATGGCAAACTGATAGATGCATCAAACCTGAGAGGAATGAAGGACAGACTAAGAGACAAACTGCAACTTTGGAGATGGATTGTCAGAGGAGGCCTGTTTGAGTGACAGACAAAGATGTGGATGAGGTGGACAGACACAATGGTGGATAGCTGAAAGATACAGGGAAATGGGAGGCTAGAGCTCATCTAGAGGATCTCCTGAGCACAAAAGACTGAGTTAGAGGCCCAGAGTGGTGGGGAACCACTGTGCAGTGAGTGGCAGTTGGTCACCAGAGTTTGGACATCATCTTCAGTGGGATGAAAAAATAATGCCAGAAGCCCTGGAATATTTGGATTTCGTTGCAGAGAACAGACAACAGGGGGCAGTGGTGGAAATAGAGAAAAGAATAGGAAGCTACTGAAGTAATCCAAGTCCAGCCCAAAGTACTTTTTGATGTCCTTTAAAAAAAAATGTCCTTGCAATACTTGGGATTGAATCTAAGACCTCATACAAGCTGGTCAGGAGCTGGATTACCAATCTACTTCTCACTTTAAAAATTCATCATCATGTGCAAGTATGATCGTACAACCCTTTAATCCCAGCACTCAGGAGGCAGAGGCAGGTGGTTTGCTGTAAATTCAAGTCCAACTTAATCTCCAAATGGAGTTCGTGACAGCCAGGGTCTATTACACAGAAAAACCCTATCTCAAAAAACAAAACAAACAATCAAAAATTCATCATCAGTCATCATCATCATCATTATTGAGCAGGTGTGTGTGTGTGTGTGTGTGTGTGTGTGTGTGTGTGTGTGTGTGTGTGTGTGTATACCATAGTATGTGTGAAGCAGTCAGAAAATAACTTGTGGATGCCAATTTTCTCGTTTATGGTGAGTTTAGCCATAAAAATCTCACTAGTGTCATATTTGCTTTTTATTTTGAGACAGAAATTTGCTAAGTTTCCCAGGCTGTCCTTGAACTGAGTCAGTAGTTCAGACAGTACTTAAACATGTTATCCTCCTGCCTCAGCTTCTTTTGGCCTTTTGACCATACCCTAGTGAAGATGCTCAGCTACTCCACTACAGAAGCCAGTGTGACAGTGGAGCTCCGTTCCTGCTTGTCTCGCCTCCATGTCCCCTGAAGAACCTTTCAGAACTTTCTTCAATCATGTATCCTCTCAAGCAATCCAAATTGGCGAGTGAAGCCTAGATTGTTTTGTCAGTGACTGGGGGTCTGTAGCTGGGTGTGTTGTTATTCTTGAAACCCTTGTCCTGCCCTGACTGTCCTTAAGTCTGTGTAAGACTGATACAACATAGTTCTGTCACCAAAGAGAAACATTGTAGGCCACTGTCACCCTCACAGTCCTGGGGGAAATAAGATGCCTAAACCTGTTAACCTGGCACACACAGCGTGTGATGGCTGGTCCACATCCACACTTGCCGACTATTATCTCAGCAGAATTATTCTTCTTTATCATCATCTGTAATACTTTTGACAGATTCTCCCTAATTTGGAGTGTGTATATGTGCATGAAAGACAGACAGAGAGAGAGACAGAGAGAGAGAGAGAGAGAGAGAGAATTCACAACATGAATCTCAGTGGATATTTTTCAGACCATATCCTACAGCCTTCTTTGGGGAATTAAAATGTGAATATTTTATTCATCTATCATAATTTTCAAAATTTCTTCAAATCATTTTATAATATTCTATTGTATGAGATTTTGTTACCATCCTTCATATTTCTGGAATTATTTTGTCTTTTTCTCTCTTTTATTTTTGTGAATAACACCACAGAGGGCTTTTCTCTAGGTAAATTTTTGATTATATTGTTTAATATTTAATTATATTAAATTCTAAAAACCCCTCCATTTGAGGTTCAACAGATGGAAGCTTCTTGCTACCTCTTGAATTGGTTTCACCCATTTTGCTTTTTCTTAAAAAGATTATAACTATATCATTGCCTTCTTCCGTTCCTTTCCCCCAACCCTCCCAGGTAACTGTCCTGTCTCTCATTAAAATTCATGGCCTCTCTTTTCACCAGTTGTCACACAGATTTAAATGCATTTGTATTTTAAATGCATATATACAGCCTCCTCAGTCTGTAGAATGTTACTTGTATGTGGGTGTTTTCAGGGTTGGCCACTGGATAACTAATTGGTGCTTTCCCTGGGGAAGACAATTTCTACTGCTTGATGAGTTCCTTAGTTGGCTATGGTTCTTTGTGCAGGGTTGAGGCCTTGGAGGCTTTCCCTCTCCACATTAACATGTCTGATGGCGTTGTCCCTGGTCAACTCACGCTTAGGCAGCTATGGTAATAAGACTTTAGGGGCCATTTTCATTCTTTCTTTCTTTCTTTCTTTCTTTCTTTCTTTCTTTCTTTCTTTCTTTCTTTCTTTCTTTCTCTTTCTTTTTCTTTCTTTCTTCCTTTCTTTTCTTCTTTCTTTCTCATTATCATTATTATTTCTCTGTGTGTGGTGTGTCTGGTGTGTGTAGTGTTTATGTGTGTGTGTGTGTGTATGTGTGTGTATGGTATACAGTGTGTATATGTGGGCACAAACATATCACAGCATGCCTTAAACTCAGAAGACAACTCTGTAGATTCAATTATGTCCTTCTACCTCTATGTGGGTTTGGGGGATAGAACTCAGCCATCAAGGCTTGTATGGCCAGTTCCTTTTCCTGCAGAATTATCTTGGGACCCCAAATTGCTTTCTAAGCCAATTGTGCCTCCACAATTCCCCACAGTGCTACTCTGAGAATGCTGTTCGGTGGTTAACAACATTGTTGGTGCAATTGCACTATTAATCTGGCAGCTACAAGCCGGGCAGTGGTGGTGCACGCCTTTAATCCCAGCACTTGGGAGGCAGAGGCAGGCGGATTTCTGAGTTCGAAGCCAGCCTGGTCTACAGAGTGAGTTCCAGGACAGCCAGGGCTACACAGAGAAACCCTGCCTCGAAAAACCAAAAAAAAAAAAAAAAAAATCTGGCAGCTACAAAGAAGCATCTCCTTGGTTGTAAACTCCAGGGTTATCTTGCCTGTGTCATAATTTCAATAGCAAATATATTCTGTGTCCTTACCACACTTGACAGACTCTTAGAACGTAGACTTTATTTTTTTATATTTTATGTCCTTATTTTACAAATTGAGAAACTACAGCCACCAGGTAAGAGGTACAACTGCAATCAGACTCATCCCAGTTACTGGGCTCCTTGAGTCTGGGTATGGCTCATCACTTTGGAGACAAAATCGAAACCTAAGAAAAGACTCCAGGCAGCAATAAAGTCACCTGATTAAAATCATGCACGCTAGCACTTGAATGACTCACAGAAATGTTCTTTATGTTTAATGTTTAATAAAAGAAATAGCCTTTATTAAAATAAAACAGAAAACACTCATTAATGTAAATAAACTTGTATTATAGAAAGAATTTTATGAAATTTAACAGAAGTAAAAATATCTAGTTTAGCTGGGAGGTGGTGGCTCACGCCTTTAATCCCAGCACTTGGGAGGCAGAGGCAGGTGGATTTCTGAGTTTGAGGCCAGCCTGGTCTACAGAGTGAGCTCCAGGATAGCCAGGGCTACACAGAGAAACCATGTCTCGAAAAACCAAAAAAAAAAAATCTAGTTTAATCCAGTGATTGCTCACTTTCGTGTCCGTGGGATAAGAGCAGTCTATAGAGCTATTAAAGGGGTGAACAAAATGCCATTTTACAATCATCTTGAATCTTTTTGAAAAGAGGAGATATGGGGCTGGTGATATGGGATCACGATGTAATGTCACCAAACCTAACCTGAGTTCAGTCCTGGGATTTACACAGAAAAAAAGGAGACAACTGACTTTCACAGTTGTCCTTTCACTTCTGTACGTGTGTCATAATGCTTACATATATCAATGTATACACACACACACACACACACACACACACACATACTCACTCTCCCTCACACACACATTTACACACATTAACATTCACACACTCACTCACACACCCACATACACACACACTCACTCTCACACAACTTACACACACTAACATTCACATACTCACACATACACACATTCTTACACATACTCACACACATACACACACATATACAAATGTACATACTCGCATATGCACATACACATACACTCACACACAGAATAAATGAGACAAAAATGTTTTTAAGAAAAAGCAGAATTTTATCAGTGTTGTGTATTTGGAAAATTCAGGATGTTTGAGCCTGAAAACTAGGGTTTGACTTTGGACCTATTAATGACCTATCTATGGCTTTCTTTGTCACTGCTCTTTGGCCCTTACTTTATCTCCAAATCAACTGTAAAACTTATTTGTGATGCTGTTGTTTAAAGTGGAAACTTTTCTGGCAGTGGGACTACCCTTCACAAGGTGGTTAAGACGGAGAGCCTTCAGGTCGTGTCCAGTTCTAACATAAGCCATTTAGAAGGCACAGGATGTGAAGCTGCGGGCTGTGTCTTTATCTGCCCGGCTTCACTTGCTTGGTAAGTCAAGTTTCTCTGCTCTTGCAGTCTTGCCTCTGAGTTCCTAGGAAGACCTGAAATAGAATGAATCACACATGTACATTTTTTGAAGGCTTGCAAGTGCAGACCGAATATAAAACCCAAGTCCATATTCTTAGTGTGAGTCTCCAGTAATTGGAGGTGGGATGCACATGGACATTCTGTCCCTTTATTTTCATGTGTCAGGAGGCTGAATTTCCACTCTGTCTGTATTTAGGATATTGCCAAGCATCGTCTCAGCTTTGAAAAGACATTCTCTCTCAAGCTGGAACAACAGAGTCTTTTGTATTTGTTAGGAGAACCTATCATAAGACTCTATTCAACTCATGGCATCTAAAAATACAGCATGCTAGGAACACTTTGGCCCCCAAAATCACTGTGATGATTCGAACCTCTTCTAATTGGCCAAAGTGGTACACACTTTTAATCCCAGCCTTACGAAGATAGGGAAGATCTGAAGGACATGATGGTTCAAGGCCAACCTCAGCAACCAATTGAGTTTGATGCCTACATAGCTACATGAGTCCCTGTCTCAAAATAAAAATGATAATCGGGTCATTTGCTATTTCTTGTTTTATTGAAATTTTATAATTGATATTTTATTAAATATATTTTATATCAGTACTATGTGTAAAACCTCAGTGTTAGAAGTTGAGACAAAACCATGCAAAAAAAAAAACATTAAAAATAAACATGTATCTTATCTACCCTAAGTAGCTCCCAGGACTTTATACCAGATGTAGGAAGGGATTTCACAGGGTAGATACAAAGGAATTGCCAGTGATTTTTTTTCAAGGAAGCCAGGCTAACTTGACTAGCTGCTTGGATTTTATTGTAAAGATTAATGTAGCTATACTCAGGAGGAACATCTTAAAGTTCCTCAGCCAGCACGACCTTCCTCATCTCTCCTGTGTATATAAATCCCCTCATATTGTTGGGAGACTTGCCCCATAGTAATTTCCCCCAGGCTTTCTTCTCTTCTGCCTACCACTTGTAACATTCTAGAAGATTTGGACATATTATTCTCACAAAGAATAGTTATGGGGCACAGTCTTTCTATGTAGCCCAGGCTGGCCTCACACTCACCATCCTCCTGCCTCAGTCTGTTCAGTGCTGGGGTTATAAGCATGTACTACAACACCTGGTTGACTTCATCAACTTGAACATGTCATATTCTTCTTGCAAATTCAGTTGGGCCACTTTGCAGAAAAAGAAATATGCTTAGCATCTTTCAACCATGCATTAATCCAGAGATACAGATAGTGTTGTTTGATGTTTTTCTCTCTCGGTTTCCTCAACTGGAAAATAAAATGAGCTCTATAGCTCCTGGGGTTTTCATGGGCTGGATGAGGAAACAAAAATATAAAGACTTTGAGAACACTGGGAAGCTGTGTTGTGATGGGAAGTAAGGTCTAGGTTCACACAGGAGGCTTCAGTAGTCTCCCCTCAATCACCATGCTCAGCACACAATGGAGAGGGCTTCCACCACACTTTTTTTCATTGCACTGTTCATAAAACTCCTCATCTCCAAATGCCACATTTGTTTTTCCTCCCTACTCCTGCAGAACTCCATTATCTGCAGTACACAAGTGTATTATGCAATTCTTTCAATATGTCATCGATTGTTTCTGTTTTCCTGTAGTATTACTTAAGTCCATAATGCTTCTTATTAAATCCCTGAGGGATGCTGTGAGCACTGGCTGAAGAGCCCTCCTCTCTAAAGTGGAACACAGCACTTCAATATTTGGAATGACACAAAGCACCAAAGGAAACTCACAAACGGAATTTTCCCACCTGCTTATAAAGTCCACAGAGCCAAATCTGGGCATTATTTTATAAATCTTTTGTCCATCTAGGGGATTAATCCGGTCATTCAGATAGTAAGAGCTGCATCACCAAATGGCTTGAATTAACTCATATGCCCTCAGTCTTTCCTGTGTTCTGGGTGCTATCATGGACCATAATAACTACTGAGTACTTTCTGTGTTCTAGGTTCTATCACTGCTCATATTTTCTGAGTGTTTTCTGTGTTCTATTTGTACAATAAGAAATAAATCCTAGAAGGAGATTGGGGGATGAGGAAAGGAGAGAGGAGAAGTGAAGGGAAGAGAGGTGTTAGGTGCAATAATGAGAATGTCAGAATGTGCCCATTATACAGTGCAATTAATACATACTAATAAAAATAGGATGTGTGCAAAGAAACAAGAAAATAATCTACTATACAGTAAAGCATACCCCTACACACAAACACACAGACTATCTTGATTTGTTTTTGTTTTTTGAGACAGGGTTTCTCTGTGTAGCCCTGGCTGTCCTGGAACTCACTCTGTAGACCAGGCTGGCCTCAAACTCAGAAATCCACCTGTCTCTGCCTCCCAAGTGCCGGGATTAAAGGCGTGTGCCACCACTGCCCGGCAGACTATCTTGTAAAGCAGTTCCTCCCATAGCGTAGAGGAAAAATATAACTGTAACATACCTGAGAGTTTGTTACTGCTCTAAACTTGCTTTTGACACAGATATTAACTAGTGTTCCTTATAGACTAGATTGGGAGAATTATTTGAAATCCTAACTTCATGATTTGAATTAATCTGAATGAGTGTTTCAAAGGCATAGAGAAGATAGAAGGCAATGCTAAGGATCACTTCACCGAATTCCTGCTTCTATCTGGGACAAGTGGATGGATTGATGGACAGATAGATGGGTAGGTGGATGGATGGATGGATGGATGGATGGATGAATGGATGGATGGATGGATGTGTAGGTAGATGGATGGGTAGGTAGGTACATGGATGTTGGATGGATGGATGGATGGATGATTGAATGGATGGATGGATAGGTAGGTGGTTGGATGCATGCATGGATGCATGTATGGATGGATGGGTGGGTAGATGGCTAGGAGGATGAATGTGTGTGTGTGTGTGTGTGTGTGTGTGTGTGCCCATAGATAAGCACAGAGAAAAGAAATAAAGAGAAGAGGGTAAATAGAATGGGAGGGAGAGAAGTGGGGGATATAGTAGAAGAGACAACATACAGGAAAAATCATACTTTGCAGTATTAACCAATTCAAAAATAACATAGTCCAAAGGATTATGTTATGAAGTATTCCCTAAAATCTTAATGACTACATACATTTCAAATGTGTAAACTGATTAACACTTCTTAATCCTCCCCTATTTTAAACATTTGTTCCTTTTCATTTGACTTTTTTCATGTTTCTTGCCCACTCTTCAAATATTTATTGACAATTATCCTTTGCCAGGCATTATTTAGGCATAGGATGGTTATTCATAACATTTGTTGTTTGACCTATACATTTTTGCTTCCATAGTTTTGAGGAAGGAGAGTTTATTTGTATAATTTGTGTGTGATTGTTAGATTTCTCTAGTCAGGAAGGTGAGGTTTGTAAAGCCTCCTGAATAGACATTCAGACGACAATAAACAAAATGTCGAGCTTGGCTGGCAAAGAACGTAATTAGAGTTTGGGACACACTGTCTCCCAAGAGTGTTGTTACAAAATTAATAGATATTGTTTTGGTTGTATATGATACAAGCATCCAAAAAAAAATCCACTTTGTGTTCTAAAGCCTCAAAGGGGTCACCCTGAATCTAGACTTCACCTGCTGCCTTATTTAGGGCCAGATGGAGACTTTGAGCATGTCTGCCTGGAGGATCTAAGAGATACCCTAGGGACTTTTGGAACTTGGTCTTGCTCACAGTGCCTTTAAGCAATTCTTGGAGGGGGAGGAGAAGGGTGAAGATGTCATTATATAAAGTGAGTATAGTCGAGATTATGTGCTGCTTAAATTTCAACAGTAAGGGACCACAATGCAGACTGGTTTTGATTGAAAAGACAGTAAAGAAAAACCAAAACATAATTCCTTGTTCATCAAGAGAAAGCACACAACTTTGTGGCTTCAAAAGAAGTGAGTACAGAGGTGACTCTGAAAAGCCCCTTGGAGACTCAGTGCCAAGTCTGCAGAGCAGCTTCAGAACAGCACCATCCAGGGACTTGGCTATTTCTAGCTGCAGTCTTTGTGTCAGGAAATAGTGACACTTCCCCATTCCCCTAATTCCCCAGCTCTCCTTTACAATGCTGCACGTTTGAGTGATGGTCAGTCTATTTGGAAGCAGCTACCTTTGTGTCTTAGGCAGAAGATGTCTAGAAAAGACAAAAAACAGGCACCTGGGAGCGCAGGCATCTGTAGACTCAGGGGGACTCAGTTCTGAAGAATCCCATTCGTTTCTCTCCTCTCTCTGCATTCCTCTTTATCCCCTTCCCAGGTAGATAATGAAGGATGAAGAACCTGAGTAGGAGGCTTCTATCCTTGGATGATTCCTTTTTAATTTTTTTTTAATGCTTCCAAAGGGATCATCATCAAATTCATTTTATGCCTCTGGAAAAGACTAGAATTTTCTAATTGTTCTACGTACCTGGGCAGGTTACCTCTTCCAACCTCAGCTTATCATTAATCTGTGCTGAGTTATGTAATGGTTTGGCTGCGGAAAGGAGTAATGCACCTTTGTTCCCACCCATGTTAAGACAGATTAGAAACACTCATAAAACCCTCATTATACTTTCCCAAAACATCCTTAAGAGTTGTCTGTTCGAGGCGAGGCCATGCTGCTGCTTACAAGTGTGGGCTTCTGTCTAATTATATGTAAATTATCTGAGCAGAGTCTCAAATGTTTAGTGATAAACAGTTTTATGCTTCCCCGCAAAGTATCTAGTTTGCAAAGCAATACAATCGAAGGCAGCTTGTGTGCAGTGAATTGTAGATTGTATAACTTCGCCTCCTTTTTAAGGTATTGAAAGAAACTGGAATGTGTCTCCAGCCCTTACAGAAAAGCACATGTCAGAATCTGTGTTGGGGGAGGAAGGAGTGAAAAACAAAAAGAAGATAATTTATCCTTTAACTTTATTTCATTTCTGTTCTCAGAAGAAACATTTAAAAAGTTGGATTTCTTCAGAAATGCAATTAACTGACTTTTATTTAATGATTTTTGTTAAACTATTCATCCTGGAGGGATGATATCTGCAGTTATTAACAAAGATAAAGATAGATTATTAAGAAACAAAATATGATATTTTGCTGCAAAACATATATTGCATCTCAGGGAAGATCCAACTGGGTCTGTGTGGAGATATACCTCATTTAAGATGACTTTCCTGAAAACATTCTCCATCTTTTGCCCTATTTCTAGGTAAGACACATGAGCCTCCTTGTCTCTGAATTCCAGAACACTCTTTTTGGTGATAGTAATGGCAATTAGGACAGCTCTTAGCTAGAATGAAGATAAAGCAGCAAGTGTAGCTGCAGTCTGTGTATCCAACATCTTCTAACTGACCACCATCATACAGGATGGGAAGGTCATTTCTTCTTAGCCTCAGCATCAGGGTTTCCTGAAGGCTTGAGAAGCTTAGGAGAGAAATCTTCCATTACTGGTTTGGCCCAAAACCACGGTCTTCAGCTTCTCTATGTAAAAGTGGTTTGATACTCTATTCGGCTCATACAAAGAAGTTCAGGCCAGTGCTGGACACATAAGAATCATTAATATAAAGCAGAATTCCACTTAAATAAAATAAAATCACCATCTCTTTGAGCTTAAGAGTCCACCATAGCTATTTTATATTGAGAGATGTTCTGTTCCAAAAGAAAAGAACCAACCTGGAGAAGAACACAAAAAGAGAGGGAGAAAAAGATCAGAATGGAAAGATTACTATTCAGACAGGTTATCATCTCAGCAGAAAACAACAAAAATTCTTTACCCATTCCTTGTTGGTGACCAATTCGAAATAATTCTCTCTCTCTCTCTCTCTCTCTCTCTCTCTCTCTCTCTCTCTCTCTCTCTCTCTCTCTCTCTCTCTCCACACACACACACACACACACACACACACACACACACACACTACACTCTATGTGTGTTTGAGAGAGAGGAGGGTTGAAGAGCCAAGGAGATGCTGGGCACTCTGTCACTGAACAGTTTCTCCCTGCACGTGTAGTTAGAGACTGAAGCTTGAGCTGCAGTTCCTAGCTCTACTTTGTTCCCCACATCCTAATGTGGATTCCACAGCATAACTTCAAATTGGAAATGGGGACAGATGTTTGTTATACTTGTGTTCAAACAATTGCTCATGTGCAAACTCATGCCAATTTGCATACCTACTGATTGAATTTACAAATGCATCAGTTTTTTAAGTAAATGTGTCATAATGCTTAAAGAATGCCTACACCTCTCCTGGTGTCTCCGCATGCTTAAATTTTCACGTTATCTCAGTTGAGAATATCTACAGAGGAACTCTGGTGCATATTTGATATTTGCAAACCACAAGGAAGTTCCCCAAAGAAAGCCATTTAGATGATTGACTGAACATACAACTCAGCACCATGGAGACCTCTTTTTTACTAGTTTATCCTTTTACACAGCACATGGTTTTATCGTTTGTCAACTATTCTATGACTGCCTATCTCTTGGTTTTGACACAGTCTAGCTGTGTGTCTCAGACTGGCTTAGAACCCTTTGCAGTCCTCTCACCTGAGCCTTCTAAGTGCAGAGTCCAGGCTGTGTCACTGCATCAGACTATTACTGAATTTGGGATGTCTTTGTTTCAGGTTGACTTCCATCCATCTTCCTCTTAGGTTCTTTATCTCCCATCTTTTCTTGCCTAAGATCCCTATGAAAAATTCTAAAGGAACTTTAGTTTTCCATTTTCCCCCCACAGGTAAAACATTACCAAAGGCCAATTCGTTTGTTTAAAAATGCAATAAAACCTGAAATGGGCACTAATATTTATCCCAAGTGTTAAGACTACCAATGATTTCTGTAGCTTGGCTAATGTTGTCTTGTTCTCAAAGCAAACTGACCTCATTGAATAGGGACCATTTGACAAGGGTTAGTTAGAAAATCAAGAAATTTAATGTTTCCTTTCTTTTTGCTTTTTGTTTCATTAAAAAACAAAACACATGATCTTCCTAGGAACTAGGTCTTAAAATGTAAATAGTGAAGAAAGACTGATTAAAAAAAAACCTCTTATTTTATCTGATTATAAAATTTCCATATGTTTCTGGAGATGATCTTTTAAAAAATATATCTTCCTTTCTTTCTTATTTTTTTAAATGTGGATCTTTGGCCAAGAGGGACCCCATGCTGAGCGTCTAACCTCTCTGACTTACACAGAGGAAGCTGGTGTAATAGAAATAAATGCTGCATTTTCGCTGTATATAACATGTCACTTGGGCAAAGTGCTACGGTGTCTCTTTGGTAAAGCTGAAATGCGGATTTCTCAGAAATGTCTTGTTTTCAGTTAATGATATTTTCTGCCTTTCACCAGGTGGTCTCTTTGGGGGTTTGCACTTGAATTCATTTCTATGTGTGTGCACCAGGTTTTCTATTATTTGTTCTTTCAGCAAGGATTGACTGAATTCTCTGCACAGTGAGACCTGAGCCACACATAGCAAAGACCAGCAAGTCACCCTCATCCTCTCAAGCAAAGGACAGGATGATAAGAACATATAGTGAGGGCAATATTAGAAATTTAAGTGGGTGAGGGGTGTCTGGAAAGGGAGCGTCTGCCTGAAAATGATCTGACTGGATCGTGACTGCTATCAGGGAATTTTTTGGGCTCCATCCACAAATGATGATGCATGATGCCAACTCATCTGAATGTTGCCTCACTAGAACCTGTGTCCCTTAGAGGAATCTCAGAATTCAACTTTCTCTCATATGGCATCCTATGATGGAAGGGAACTTCAGGAAATGGCCAAACTTCCTAGCCCTATTTCAGAGTCAGCCCCCAGTGACTCACACAACGGAAAGAGGAATTGATCGTTGGCTTGTTATGATTCCCTTGTGGCATGAGCTCCGAGAACCCAGAGATCCTGGTGAGAGCACAGTCATGGCTGCCAAATATGGCCGGAGTCACAGATGTTGGTGTATCTTATGGGCCAAGAAACAGCCCCACAACAGCTAACCTGAGACTGTTGAGCCTGGCACATTTGGACCTTAATTCACAACAGGATGTTTCTGCCCCAGGAGAAAAGCTGGCCCTGGAATCCCAGCCCTGAGTCTGATTGTACATTCAACTGCTAAGAACAAGAAATAAAACCACCACTAAACCATTGTTTCTAAGCACAGACATTAATAAGGGAAGTCTAGTTTATTTATGCTTTTTGCCTCATTTGGAGCTAAGCAGACATCCTGGCTGTCTTTTGTGCAGACTGAGATGGGTTTCTAAAGATGGAAGACAAATGTACTGTTGCTCTTTTGCTTTTCAGAAATTTCTCAGAAAACAGAGAAATAAGCAAAGAACATTGGCATGTAGGGGACATATTTATTCTTTCTTACCACAAATATCTAAGGAATTTCAACTTATTTCAGGGCATGGGATTTTAGGAATTATTGGACTGTACAGAGTATTAACTCATTGTATAGAAAGGCATATCTTCTTAAGAATCAAGAAATCTCCAGCAAAGCTGAGTTGCAGATACAAACAACAAAGATGTCAGAAGTCTTGGACAATGTCTCTTTAGAGACTTCCTCTGCTGATTCCTCTGTCTGTTCACCTCCTGTGCTTGGTCTAGTTCATAGTTTTCCATTCTGTGTGGCTCCCAAATAATCCTCTTGAGTTTCCAAGTCCAAATCCAGAGATGCAGAGCAGAAGCGTCCCTTACTGAACCAACATGCACTGGTGTGCACCATGGCTTGAGCATCTGGGAGGATTTGGATGGGAAACACTTTCTCTTGTTTGATGACAAAGAAGAGGGTACACATAAGGGAAACGTCTAGGACACTCTGAAGAAGCCCTTCTGTGTTTATCAAGATTTCTATACCCCATCCTGCTGTATTTCTCTCCCTAAAGACCAGTCACCACCCTCTATAGAAGCTATATTCTCCTTCTGTTTTTATTTATTACATCTGAAAATTAGACTATTAGTATTGCTGACTTTTGGGACCACCAATAAATTCCTGGATACAAGGAAGGTTTTCCTCTGACTTTTGTCTGCTTCTGTTCATTCTCTAAGATCACAGCATACAAGCCAGACTTACTTAAGACCATTTTATATACAGGAAAATTTTCCCCATTGAATACATCAAACCATGAATTTCAATAACTGCATCTGGTCATGTGACAATTGCCAGCATCAGCATATGGAATATCTTCATCTCTTTGAAAAATTTCCTAGATCGTGTTTGGAATCAGTCCCCCAGTCCACCTCACAGGAATCACCAGAAGCATGGCTGCCCCTGCTGTCTTTGTCTTTTCTAAACTGCCACAAGAATGGAATAAGAAGACAGCCATAGAGGGTGCCTTCTTTCTCTGGGCGAAGTGGATGTAGACTCCTCCACGTGACTGCATCTATCAATAGAGCATTCTTCCTCTTTCTTGCTGAGTAGCATTCTTAACAGTGTGGATGCATCACTTGGTGTACATTCAATAGTTGAAGGGCATTTGGGTTGCTTCCAGTTTTTGCTGATTTTAAAATTCCTGCTTCAGACATTCCTATTTAGCCATTTCTCTGAACATAAATTTTAATCTCTTAGGTACATTTACAGGAAGAACATTATGTGTTGAATAGTATGGGCATACTTAACCTCATGAAACCATTTCTCTCCTCCTTGTGTATTTGCAATGAGTGTGTATTCATGAAGGGGTGTATGTGACTGTGGGCACACAAGTGCTGTGGTTTGCACATGGAGACAGTCCTCACCTTCTGCCTATTTGTGAATGTGTCTTGCTCATGGCTGTGTATGTCAGGATGACTGGCCTGAGAGTGGCTGGAGGTTCTCTGTGCTCTGTTCCCACATGGCTGTAGGAACATTGGATGATGTAGCACACAAAATCTGGACCAAACTCTGCACTGCCTTCATCTTTAAACTGCAGTGCTCTTTCCACTCAACTATTCCTCTATAAAGCCATGTCCATGGAGGAAGGGCATATTATTATGGCATCTTTGGTGCTGAGACCCAATCCAGGAATTTCCTGGATTTATGGCTTACTATTGTTTATTAGTGCCTGCATGATAGTAACAACTTCTGTAAAAGTTGAGATCAATCATTCATTTTTAAAGAGTTATTTTATTTATGTATTGTGTGTTTGTGTGTGTGTGTGTGTGCGCGCGCACACACACGCAAGTGCGTGCATGTATACTATACTATGAGTATAGTGCTTGTTGAGACACTGGATTCCTTAGAGCTTGAGTTACACACAGTTGTGAACTGCAAAACCTGTGTGTTAAGAACAAAACTCAGGTCATCTGAAAGAACCATATGTGTCCTTAATCTCTGAGCCATCTCTCCAGCCCATTTCTCACTGTATTATACACCTACAGAAGGTCCTCTCACCTTTGCATGCTGTGTCCTCTCTACCATGTTCCTTTTGCTGCCTGGCCATGTCCATTCCTGGTTACACCTCTACTACAAGGATTCATTTTTTGGGATATGTGCCATTCACCATGTTTCTCACCAAGTTCTCAGCCTTCAATTACCCAATGAAAAACCACATCTTCATTAGTCTAAGCCCATCCCCTTGCTATCCATGGTTCCCATAATGCTATTAATGCCTGAATCTTTTCCTTTATGCCATGAACAATAACTGGCCTCAGAAAATTTACCATGTAATCTTGTTTGATTGGATCTTTATTGAGATAATTTTTTATTTATTATAGAATAATAGATTACACCCTTCACTTGGTTTCCTTAATGGTCATGCTGACAAAATTATAGTATAGTATCCCATTCCAGGATGTGTACATTGATAAAAGTCTACTGATCTTATTCGAATTTCTCTAGGTTTATTGCAAGTGCACGTGTGTGTGGTGGGGGTGAGATGCTTCATTTTGTTCAGTTTTATCATATGTGAGGATCAGTGTCCACCACAATCAAGATACAGAGCAGTTCCATAACTTCCTTTGCTCTCTCAACATCCACCCCTATGCACCCAAGTCTTTTTGGTAAATACTAATTCTCACTTGAACAAATTGTAGATACCTCAAAATCAGAGCTATGTCATAGCAAACCTTTGGAGTTTACTTCCTTTTTCCTGGAGATTCATTCTATACAAATACACATACACATACACACATATATATATATATATATGTGCTAAAGATATAGATATAGATAGTATTACATATTACATGATATGGACATGATGCTGTTTCTTTAAACATTCACCTATTGAAATATATATGAACATCACCTAATTTTACTTATGAATAAAAGCATCACAAACATTTATATATACATTGTTGTGTGAAAATGTATCCATGTCCCTGGGATAAACTCTAAAGTGTAAGGATAGGAGGACTTAGTTGTCTCAGAACTCCACTGCACTGATAGTTTTCATGGCTGTCTCTGGTAATAAGTTGATTTCGTGTTCCATCCCAGGAACAGTTTGAATAGTAGTTGCTTGCTTGTTGCTTGTTTATATTTAATCACCATGTACTGGGAACATTATACAATCCTTAGAACATAATTTACTGCTCTATAAATATTTATAGTTGAATTAAATATGTAATGAATGGGTGGATACATGAATAAAAACTTGGACATAGGGATTAAATAAAATGATACATGTAAATGATTTTCAGAATCTTGAGTGCGGGATGAACTTTAGTGTCTATATACAGGGGTTTTATATCACCGCCATTATTGGGTGTAATTTCACTGGAAGAGATGCAGTTTCATGCCAGGTGGGTTTTTTGTTGTTGTTGGTGGTGGTGGTGGTGTTTTTTTTTGTTGTTTGTTTTTTGCTTTTTTTTTTTTTAACCTTCACTGGGCCTCTGCTGTCATCCGATGGCTTTATTCAGTTCCCAGTGAAATGGTTCTGAAGTTAGGAGTACATTCTGTTCTTGTGGAATTCCCAAGTTTGTTTCCCGGCTCTCAATTTGTTTAGCACACACCCATTTGTGACTTCAGTTCCCAGGCTCCAAATTCTTTCTGCTTCACTTCATTTAGGGAGAGATAAACCCTCTTTGTAAAAAAAAAAATGTTCAATAAAGAATGAGGTAGAAGTTTGTCCTTCGTGTTGTAAGTGAGGTCCCACTTAAACAAGCAAGAGTTGCAGCTCTCCTGGCCACTTTCTCTGTTAAACACAAGCGCAGGAAATAAATACCAGGAGGCTGTAGAATATGGGGGTGTGTGGTCCTGGAGAGGTTAGCATTCTCCCAGGTCCTTAAGGTCTTAGAATGTGAAATAAATATTATGGAACAGAGTGGAGGTAGCAGAGTCCTTAATAGAGAGAGAAAATTAGTCATTCCCATTTTCCCATTCGCCTGGAGAAAGTGCAGGTCCTGATAATGTCTTGATCTACGTACAAAGAGCCAGTAAAGACAAGCAGTTCTCATAATAAAAATAGAAATGAGGTTTTCCTGACAAAAATGCCAGTGGAGTGATGAGCTGTCAGGCAGGATCTGGAGAGACGAGAAAGGATCTTCTTTGGTGACTATAATTAGGCTGCATGGAGCGCTCAGCCTATGCCAGCACCTCTGTCTCTTTCCAGATTCTCCATCGGGCTATATCTACAGGGCTGGGATAGCAAGGAGATCAAGGCTAATTCCTGGTGGGTCAAGCCCTTCTGCCCCTCAAGCACTGGTGAGACTCTGACCTGGGGTCTGATGGGAGACAAGGGCCTTTACTCTGGGGCTTGTGTTGTTTACATTTATTTTTTTCAAAAACAAAGGGAAGAAAATATCTCCTTTTCTCTGTCCCAAAACCTATTATACAAAATTTGATTTATTACAGATAAACAATAAAAATAATTTTAAAAACCTGTAGTCATTATGCCACTAATAACATCTGGTGGTTTTTCTGAACCATTGGCTGAATCTAGGTGGAATGATGGATTAGCATCTAGAAAGAGATAAGTTCAGAAATGAACAGTATGGATTATTGATATAGATTGGTCTTACATAAGAGAGTGTACTGCTTTTGTTGTATAACTATGATCAAATTAAATCGTCTGAGAGAACAACTTCGCGGGGATTTGTTTTAGGACAAAGGTCCAGAGACCTCAGATGCTGGACCTTTGGCCTTTTCAAGGCCAGCATCTGAACCATGCTCAGGAAAGGTGTCATGGAGATGGGAGCATAGGGCAAAAACTGTTCACCTCATGGTGATCAGTAAGTGGAAAATGAGAGGACTGTGTATAAGACCTAAAGTATACCTGGGCACCAATGTCTTCCATTAAGTTTTTAGAGCCTCCTCAACACAGCACTCCTCCCTGAGCCTTCAGAATATGAGCCTATGGAAGACATTTCTTTTTCAAGTCATAACAGGGGGCTATTTCCCAGATGAATGTATATCTGGGCAGCTGTGCCGTGTGCACAAGTTTCCTGTGCTTTGCTATACAAATGTCTGTTCCTTTTCAATCACCTTCCCTGGCCTTTATTTCTGAAACCAGGGAACATAATCTAATGGAAAATGTACTGAGGTAGAAAAGTGTATGGCTAACTATTTAACGAAAGTCTAAACCATTCCCAGATGCACTTCCTGGCTGAGGTCCACTTGGTTATGATTTATGGAAACAAAGAGGCAATAGGGTGACCTTGTATCTTCTTCAGACCTTAGAACTTGACTTCTCCAGTGAGCCTCTGATAGTTTGAGATACCTGGAGGTGGGAAGAAACAAGATCAACATGAACCACGGTTTAGATGCTGTTCATACAATATAATTTCTTGGAAAGGACAAGCCCTCAGAGAAACCAATATCCATCAAGCAGCTTTTGGGTATTCTGATAAACTTCATTCTCAGCAATGCATTATGGAATAAAAAAAATAGGTAAGGAAAGGACACCCACCTGACTTGGCACTTCAGCCTGGGAATTTAAGAGCATTACTAATTTATCTACTTCTTAGTTTTCAGGCCTGTAAAATGGGATAGTTGCTATTGCCTTGCTTATTGGAATGCTGGAAAGATGAAAGGAAATAATAAATGTAAGAAAATTGGCACAGTGCCCGGCACACTGCACATGCTCAATAATTCTTGGATTTGCTGGTTTTATGGTATTTACTGGAACTGTGTACATCTCAATAGGACATTGACTATGCAAGAGAAAATATATCGGAATGGCTTTGCTTGTGAGAGTCATGTCTTGGAGAAAGGGAACATGTCTGCCTGCTGAGAGCCTGAATGATATCAGAGGAAGTATCAGCACCCTGGGGTTCGCGTTTTCACTAAGAAGGTCATAAAATATTAATATTCTCACAGTTACCCAGAAGGACACGGGTGCCAGATGCTGCCTACTGCACAGGACAGTCCCCTGGAGATGTTTGTGTCAAGTTATGAGAAGGGAAAGTAGGGGAGTCAGACAGGTAATGAGCATTCCAGCTGCCTCTGTGGCTGGACACACCTAGGTGAAGTGAGAGCCAGCAATGGGCTCTGTTTAGGAAGATGAGATGGACATCTACCTCCCTTCCTACTCTAAGAGAACAGGACAGAGGCCAATTATGCATCACATTAGCCTTCCTTCACAATCAGGAATAGTCATATCAATCCTGGTTGTGGTGGCAGCCACCTTTAAGTCCAGCACTCAGGAAGCAGAGACGAGTGGACCTCTGCATTCCAGGCCAGCCTGGTCTACAGAGAAAGTTCCAGGACAGCCAGAGCCACACAGAGAAACCCTGTATAAAAAACAAACAAATAAATAAATATAACAGTAAAAAGAATAGACAGATCGCATTACTACCACTGTGTCCATCAGCATTATCACTGTCACCATTATTACCAATAGCATCCCTATCATTACCAGTACTAACACCATCAGCAGCATCATTATCACCAAGAGCACTTCCATCATTATCACTGTTACCACCAGTACCACCACCATCATCATTACCATCACTAATACAGCTGTCACTGTCATCACTACTGCCCCCATTACCAGCCACTCTGGCTGTCACCACTATCAGCTCCACCTCTTTCTCCATTATCAGCATCAACACTGTTACCCCTATCATCACTGTTACCATTATCTCCAACCAGCACCATCTCCCTTATCAACACCATGAACAGAATCACTGTTATCAGTAGCAACCACCATTGCCACCATCATCATCACCAGTACCACCACATATCACTCTCATTATCGTCTTCACCAACAAGTACCATCATCTCCATCAGCACCATCACTACCACCACCATTATCATCAGAACCTTTCAAGTTGGTGCCCATTGTCTGGTTTTGTGTGTCAACTTGACACAAGCTGGAGTTATCACAGAGAAATGAGCTTCAGGTGAGGAAATGCCTCCATGAGATCCAGCCATAAGGCATTTTCCCAATAAGTGATCAAGAAGGGAGGGCCCACTGTGGGTGGTACCATCCCTGGGCTGGTAGTCCTGGGTTCAAGAAAGCAAGCCGAGCAAGCTAGGGGAAGCAAGTTGGTAAGTAACATCCCTCCATGGCCTCTGCATCAGCTCCTGTTTCCTGATCTGCTTGAGTTCCAGTTGTAACTTCCTTTGGTAATGGACAGCAACTTGGAAATGTAAGCTGAATAATCTCTTTCCGCCCCAACTTGCTTCTTGGTCATGATGTTTTGTGCTGGAATAGAAACCCTTACCAAGACACCCACCATGTATTTAAGGGGTTTCTGAGGATTTTGCTTGTATTATTTCATGTTATGCAAACTTAAACCTAAAAAAAAAATCATGCACTTAGCACTTATATTTTACTCACCCAGGACTCAAAAATCCAAATGGTTTGTCAGAAAGTCACCCAGCAAGGACTTGACAGCACCAAGACTGAGATCCAGGAAGTCAGCTTCCCAATCCTTGTAGCATTCTCCTCTCAAGAAATTAACACTAGAGCAGTCTTACTTTTTGGAGAGGGGTTGTTTGAAACAGTCTTCCTATGAAGTTCTCACTGGCCGAAAGCTCTTGATCCTCCCATCTCTGACTTCCAAGGGCTGGGATTGCAGACAGGTATCACTGAGCCTGGCAGCACGCCCTTTACATTACCACTTGCGCTTTCCCTGTGAGAGGGTAAACTTGTAATCTCTGCCTCACAATACAACACAGCACACTCATGGTCATCTGCCCCATGCATACCTTTACCCCGGCAGACTCCCTCAGAGAAACCAATGTCCCACAAAACACTATTTAGAATATAGATGCAGGATCAGACCTGGCGTTGAATTCTATAATCTTCAACAGGAAATTTTTATGGTATATCGAATCAGAGAAAAGGTAAGTCTCTCTTTGATAAACACTAATATTTGAAAATGAGAGTATAGGCAAGTAATAGTGTTTTCAATTAGCCCCAGAGTACAGTTCACTCTTTTAATGTGTTACATGATATTGAGAAAAAAAAAATGCTGACTCTTGTGTTGAAAGCTGCTAAAAGTAATTTTTTTAATTAGATGACCTTAAAACATCTAGTTAAGGTAGAACCTATGATCTGTCTCTCATCTTACAGCCCTGGTGTCTACAAGTGTAGTTACAACATTTGGCACAGCAAATGCAGTCAAGGTGTGGCTGATAGGGAAATGTATAAATTAACCAATTCATAAATGAAACAGATTGGAACCCCAGAGGTGCGGGAAAGAGTGCCATTTATAAGTTTTTACATTCATTCAACCATGATTTTACCACAATCTGCTATTAGATAATAGCTGTGCTAATGAGATGATGAAGGAGCAAGGGAGGTGGATGGCATGGGGGTTGTGGGCAGATAGGAACTTCTCACAAGATGTGCCTGCATATGTGTGTAGAATGAAGTATTGAAAGACAGAAGATAGACAAGTAATTCACTGCTGTTAATACTGGATGTGCCATTTATAAACAATAGGATGCTTTCTTCTAAGCCATGAGTATGCGATCCTCTTGAATAACATGGTATTATCTATGTGTGCCTAGTACTGCCTCTGTGGAGTCAACTGGACACATAGAGAAGGTGTTTTCAGATTCATTTCTATCTCAATGTGTCTAAAAAAGACGAAGCCCATTCTACTCTGTGATTACTAGTTAGATCCTGATCATTCTGGGGTTTGTTCACTCATACTTCAAAGGAGGTTCAGAAGGGAGACACAGATCAGGAGACAGACACATCATTATGCACTAGGCATAGAAATCTTCATGGGGTTGGAGGTGACGGGAAGCTTAAGCATGGGGTCATTTAGAAGTGCCAGTTATGTTATCAAAGGCAAGAGAGAGACATAGTACCGGAGCATAGCAGCTATTAGCATGCTCTAACAGTGAGAGCTGTCATTGGTGCTTGCGGAACATAGGATTGACATGCCTGGTTTTTATAAAGTTAAAAGTCCTCTATGGGATCCATAGATAGCATGAATTGGGGGGCGCTCAAGCTGAGAGCAAAGGGACTTATTTGGGAACAACAGATTCCTACTGTAGACTAAAAAGACTAAGTGACTCACTGGCTCAATTGGGATGGAAGAAATTCAAGAGGGAATTTATAGTTGTAAGTTTGGAGAGATGAAGTGATAGAGCTTGAGAGTTGGGTTCATGGTTCAGAGCATCAGGGGGAGATGGGATGAGTTCACACTGCGGCCCCAAGGGCAGGCAAGTGGAAGGGAGGGACTTCCTTGAGCAGACAATTTCAGGAACAAACTGGGGGTTTTAAAGCAACAGAAAGGATTGTGTGCTGGTACTGAGGTATGCTGGAGGCCCTGTGATGTTCATACGCATTCCTGAGATGTAGCCTGTGTCAGGGTTGTGGCTGTGGTGAAGACCGATTTAGTCAGAGCTGTTTTGGTGCATTTAGGTGTTGCTTACAATGCTTCATAGGTATGTAAAATGAGTCAGCCCCCCACCCTCTGTGTGTGTCTCATATGTTGGGGTGAAAAGTGTGCACCTGTGGAAACCAGAGGTCAGCTTCAGCTGCTGTTCTTTAGGATGCTGTTTACTTTGTTTTCTGAAACAGGGCCTCTTACTGAACTGAAGCTTGCTGATCTACCTGGCCTAGGAATTACAAGTTAGCATGTCTGCCATTTTTCATTATGGATTCTGGGGATACAACACAGGTCCTCAGTCATGTTAGGCAAACACTTTACTGACTAAGCCATCTCTACAGCCCAAGATTTCTTGTATCCTAATCATTCTTATACTTCATAAGTACACCATGAGTACACACACACACACACGCACATGCACACGAGGTAAGAGACATAATAAAATACAGAATGCTACCATGTGCTATCAGTGTGGGACATGGATCTTCTATGCTGCACATGAGGTATTCTAACCAAGGAAGCAGGATGTTCTTCTCTGGTGCACTCCTATTCTGAGGGGCTTGGTTAGTTACATCTTAAGTTAGGAAAGGGGAATGATGTTTTTTATAAACAGTGAAAATGATAGATCATCTTCTGGGTCCAAGAATGTCAATTCAGAATGATTTTGGAGCACTTTAGGTGGTAGAAGGTGATACCCTCAGTGACAATGGAGACCATTGGTTCCAAGATTTTGTTGAGGATTCAGAAATACAAAACCAACCATTAAAGATGAGGATTTTTGAACTTGCTTTCAAAGAGAAACGTTGGTGCCTGCAGAAACTAATCAAGCCAATGGTGCTTGAGCAGCCAATGTCTCCACTGAATATGAAATGCATACAGACCCCACCAGAATCATTTCTAAATGGCCAATCAGCTGTCTAGTTCAGCCTTCCAGTGGTACTGTCTCTGACAGCCATACAAACAGATGTACACAGAACATGATGAGGGGCTTAGCTTCATGGATGATATGAGTCTTTGTAGTTAAGCCCTGAGCCAGCACGTATGTATCTCAACTAACAGGCCAGATAGGATTAAATGTGTGAGTCCTGTCACTGTGAACTTGTGGGCCAAGATATGGAAGTACAGAGAGCACAGATGTGATGAGGGGAGATTCTAAGAATTAAGTTGCTTTGCTCCTCAGTAACCAGTACATCTGCATCCAAACCTCCTAGCTTTTCTAGAATAACCTAGTTTTGTTTGTCCTTATATCCGGTGCTCACCATTAACGGCCACCAGCCTTTGAAGGTGTACCATAACCCTGAGATCTGAGAGTCCCTGTTGTGCCTCTTACCTGTGTACCAGGACAAGACCTTGGGAAGGCTAAGGTCAAACGCCATTAATTCAGATATTCTGAGGTTAGAGGTGAAGCTACATCAGTCAGAGATGCTTATGGGAGAGTCAGGTTTCAGAAAGATAAATACTTCTGACCATTTACAGGGTCAAAAACCCTGCACCCAGGCCTATTGCAGTGGGTTGGGGGAGGGGGAGAATCCTCTGCAGGATTTGTTTGCCTTCAGATTGCTGAAGTTCCATCCAGAAAGTCAAAACACAGAGTGGGTGGATGTGGAGGCTTCCCAAAGTAGACCTCCCCACCCACGGATTCATTAGAAGAAATCACCACTTAGCTGTTTTTGTCTCTGCCGCCTACCCTCCTGGGTCCCACGCTCTTAACATTCTGTCCTGTGTGCTGGGAGCTGACTCCCACCCTCTCAACTGCCAAACATTGAACTCTCTCCCCTAGAATCTCCCCGTGGAACCTATTGTTTCAGCGAAGCTCCTATGAGAATAAAAGTCATTCACGGGCTCTGCTCTGGATCCTTTTTTAATTTAGGGGTATGCTGGGGATCTCTCCAGCCTATTAATGTAATAGAATCCTCTTTGTAACTTGTCACTTTGGCCATAATTGGTGATAAAGAGAGTTCTGGCAGAGGTAGGGTCTTTTTCTCATGAGAAAGTGTAGGGCAGCTATGGATGTCCTGGTCCTTCCACCTCCTGTCAGTAGAGAGGGAGAAGAAAACTGGGATAATGTCAGTCTATAAAAATCGATGCTGGGGATGAGCGATTGATTTCTGGGAGAGGAAGGCTTGTAGATTAGCTGGAAAGGGTAATGCTGTGGAAAACTGCCTGCTCAAGCCTGGTGATCAAAGCAGCCATGACTGAAATGCTGGTGATGGTGGTGGTGGTGATGATGATGATGATGATGATGATGATGATGATGATGATGATGGCGGCGGCCAAAGCGATGATGGTGATGAGTCATGATTTTGGAAGCAACACTTTTGCTGCCTCTGGTACAGCTGATACATTGGGGGAAGGGATAATCCTTCATTCTCTTCTTCAAATCTGAATGGATACCCCACTCTTCAGCCTATTTTTGAGTCAGCATACATTTTTTGCAATTTAATAATGAATTTGGTAAAATGAAAATACAGACATATGTATAATGTCCTGAGATTGGAACATATGTCCTAGCAACAGTCAACAAACAGCAGAAAATATTATTATGAGTTATTTTATTATCAATCAAGTATTTTCACATGTTGTAGAGGGCCATCAAGAGCTATCTTACAGGGTTTCATGGGAGTAAAAACAAACCAGAACATTAGTTGCCCTCTGGCCAAATGTCATAATCTAAAATATGTTACCCAATCCCTCTCCAAGATACAAGGAGGAGCAGGCCTAAGATACTATGTGAGAAGATGGATAGGATGTAGCAGATGAGGACTGGTGTGTATATTTAGTTTACTAGCAAGGTTAAGTCAAGTACTTAACAGAAAGGGCAGGGCTGACTACAATGCTGAGTGCCTATAGTCCTAGCACCCAGAAGACTGAAGAGTGGAGACGGAGTTACATTGAATTCAAGCCTGAGTTACCAACCTTAATTACATTGAGTTCAAGGCCACTGTGATTTCACCTTAGAAAAGAAAACAAAGCAAAGCAGCGTCGATGTGATGCTACAGGCCTGTGAAGCCAGCGCTGGAAAGACTGAGGCAGAAGGACAATGAATTCGAGATTAGTTTGGGCCACATGTATCCTGTCTTCCCTCACAAAACTACAAAACCTCAAACAAACAAGCAAACAATAAAACAAAAGACCAGGGCCCAAAGGATATGGCTATATACTTTTCTATAATGCCATGTTATTTAAAAATCCTTTCAAAAGTAAAATTATATGTGGAATTCAGCATTCTATCAATGTATTGACTTTACTGGTCTTGTATGTGATTTATTTATTTATCTGGCAAAAAGTATAAATGTTTCATTAACTCGTTGAAGATTGATAATAAAATAATTCATAATATTTTCTGCTGGTTTTTGATTGTTGCTAGGACATATGTTCCAGTCACAGTACATTATACATATGTCTATATTTTAACTTTTACCAAATTCATTATTACAAATAATATTGCTATCCTCCACTAGAGAATGGAACTGTGATTTTAGGAACTGAGAAATCACTAGACTATTTTATTTTGTTTGGGTTTTGAGACAGGGTCTCACATAGTCTGTGCTGGCCTTGAGTTTGTTTTGTAGCAGAGGATGACATTGAACTTCTGATCTTCCTGCCTTTACCTCCCAAGTGCAGGGATTACAGGCATCCATCAGCATGATTTAGGCAATGTATGAATCCAGCCCAGGGGTTTGTGCACACGTAGGCAAGCACTCTGCAAAAGTACTTTATCCCCACCTTTTATTAGATATTTGCTAGTAGATAATGAAGTATGGACATTGAACCCCATGACATGGAGCTGGAAAAACATACTTCCCTATGCAGTGTACTGCATACCCTACCATGAACCAAAGTGTTTCTGTATACTGCATCTCAGCTGTGCTCTAGGCTGGCCTTGAAGGAGCAGGGCTATGTCATTGAGGAGAGTGAATAAACCCTGGTGATCCATCATAATCAATTCCCCTGACCTTTCTGACACCTCTGCTATGAGAAAGTCAAGCTTTTCTGTGGGTCAGAATGCTCAGAACTGCAAAGGGCATGGGTGCCTGCTGCAGAGAGTCAGCAAGAAGGGGAGGACACTTATGCAGGCCCAGTGAATGCTGTTGTAATTGTTTCCAAGCATCCCCATGATACTTACCAAGAATTCCTGATCCCAAGAGTGTGGGTGCCTGGGCTGAGAAGCACTTTACATTCATTATCTCAGTGGTTCCCAAATGCTGACCCACAAGCTCATCAGATTCCTCAAATGGCATTTGCAACAGACTGCAGCTAAATGAGAAAATCAAGGGCAATTTAGTGAAAAATTTAATAGACCTAAATTTAATCAATTTGAAAGGCAGTCCTTTATTTTGAGATTATGTCCTTCTTGCTTTTTGCTTTTGGGTGTAAAATGCCCTTTCCTTTAAGAAGTGATGAAGCTAGCAGATGGTGTGTGTGTGTGTGTGTGTGTGTGTGTTGAAAAGCCAAACTTGGCCACAAATGTAAAAGTTGTTAATTTCATGCAGTCCCTGTTTTTAAGTCTGTATTGTAATAGCCTCTGTGTTGGAGATGAGGGCAGGAAATGCCAACCTTGCTGAGAGGGAGACCTTCATTATTGACTCCATTTTACAGATGAGGAAACTAGTATGACATTTACAGAGGTTAACTCTCTTGCCCAAGTCAACATCCCTCCTCACAACCACCAGACTTGGATTTCAACCCAGTAGACATTTCTGGAGACTTAGCAAAACTTCATCAAGGTCTAATACCACTGTCTGCCGAAGTAAGTGCCCCTTTCTGCCCCTGATCATTTTCAATGCCACTGGACTCTGGCATATCTTGAGGGTATAGGCTACAGCCAACAATAGCTTTAGAGACTCATGTGTTTCCTGGTGGCTGCCTAAAGGCAGCCCTGTTCCTTGCCTTGCTCTGAAAGAAGAGCCATGGTCACCTGGAAGACCTGTATGTCCCTTTTGTCTGGTTTATTGTTTATGTTCTCTAAAACATGTAATCAGTATAGATAGGTGTGTGTAGATGTTAGCACCAACATAATATTACTGCATGCCATGCAGCAGGCTTTCATAGTGACATGGGCTGTCTCAGTGGCCAGAAGTCAAGTTCATGTACATGATCCCTAGCAATAGCAACCCACGAGACAACTACACAAGGAAAAAGTGATACGTGTTTATAAAGGAAGAACATATACCCCCTTTGTACACCTGAGCTTCTTTGTCATTTAGCAGAGAAGAGAGAGAGCCTTGCAGGAAGAAAGCGTGTAAATTAATCTGTATCTTGTCCTGTTTTAGCTGGTTGGTTCCAACATAAACTATCTAACCTGAGAGGAAGTCAGTTGAGATCCAGAGATAGCCAGGCTTGCAATGGAGTCACACCCCTGATTTGCTGTAGAAACATACAAAAGGTGCCAACTCTCCAGTCTGTTTCTCAGCAGCCTTGATATCTGAGGAGGTGGCAGGCAAGGATTCAACAACTTTCATGTACGAGCAAATACGTTAATTGTGTCTTGTCCCTGGGAAGCTGTGCTCAAAGCAACATGGGATTGTTACATCCTGAAACCTTTCACCCACATCTTATCTGTTTACTTTTTATATTTTGAGGGGTACTGAAGACTGAACCCAGGGTCTTGCAAATATGAAATGTGTTTTCTTATGGTAGATGCTAGATTTCCAGGATATTGCAATTCAATAATAGCAGGTATTTATGGATTAGCTGGGAACACTTCCCACCTTTAGTAAAGGATTCCCTAGAAGCAAATACCTTGTGAATATTTTTAAGACTTATTTTTATTTAGACATGTGTGTAACTTTCTGTCTGTGTGTAAGCCATTGTGCATGTGCCTTTGATAGTCAGATGAGGGCATTACATCTCTTGGAGCTGGAGTTCAGGCAGTTGTGAGCTACTTTACATAGGTACTGGAGTCCAAACTCCTACCTTCTGCAAGAGCAGTTGACATTCTTAAGTGCTTAGCAATCTCTCTAACCTCATAACCTGGAGCCTTCATGATAACTGTGATAGACATTAAGTAGCAATAGTCATAATGGATTTTTATTTTCTTTCTAAAGTAATTACACATATGCAAATTGGGAAAAGTCAAACAACAAAATTGTGTATAGAGTAAAAATCAAATACTCGCATCACTCTAAGGATAAACACATTTTTGAATCATAGGCCTTTAGGTCCTTTTCTCTGCATTGGACTTGCATGTATGTTTACATTCACATGTGGTACCACTGGCTATTTATAAATTATGTGTGTGCAAAACAGGCAACATGGTTGTGGAGTTTTGTTGTTATTGTTTTAATTTTTAAATTTTCACTATTTGTGTGTGTGTGTGTGTGTGTGTGTGTGTGTGTGTGTGTGTGTATGTATGTGTGTGTGTGTGTGTGTGTGTGCAGGTGTGTGTATGCCATGGCAAGCATGTGACAGTCAAGGGACAATGGGACAACTTTGGAGAAGCATTTCTCTCCTTCCAGCTCTTTGAGAGAAGCCTGTCTTATTTCTGGGGCTGTGCTCCATATTCCCGGTTACCTGGTCCATGAGCTTCCTAGCTCTTCTAAGGATTCTATGTGTTCACTTCCTGTCTCTTGAAAGGAGTTCTTGGGTCCTGGGACTTGGACTCAGAGTATCAGGCTTGCATGGCATGCTCTTCCAACTGCCAAACCTCCTCCCAGGCCCCAGTTGTGGGTCTTTATTACTGTTTGATTTGATTTCACACAGAAAAATTATTCTGTGTATTCTGAAGCTTCTTAGAGTACTTTTAAAGTAATCTCTCCAAGAGAAAGCATGCAGATGCTTCTGGTGCCTCCTAACAGGTGTGTGTATGTGGTAGTTACATTTAAATCGCCTTCCTCTATTGCTTTGTGTCATTCGCCTATATAAGCAACATGAGTGTGAGCATCCCAACACAGGTGTGTCTGCATTTAACGCAACTATTTCAGCAGTACAGATTTGGGAAACTGTAATAGTTCCCTGAAAAGACAGGAACATTCTAAATTTCTATAATCAGCACCAAAATGTTATCTCCAAACTCAACCAATTTTGACTTCTTGATAGTTAGGTGAGAAGGTTTGTCTCGCCACAGCTATTTCAAAGTTATTATTATTGTTAGGCATTTTGCCTTTTTAATTGGCTAATTTTATTTTGCAATTAATGTCAGTCCTTTAAGCAAAAGACAATAATATTCACAATGACTGTTTTATTTGAATTTATTTTTGGGTTTGCTTGTCTTTCTTTTCTTCCTTTCTTTTCTTCCTTTCTTTTCTTCCTTTCTTTTCTTTCTTTCTTTTCTTTCTCTCTTTTCTTCTCTTTCTTTCTTTCTTTTGTTTCTTTTTCTTTTTAAACAGAAATAGCAGAGATTGGCCTGGGATTTTTCAGTGTGGTAGAAGATGACCATGAATTCTGGTCCCCTTGCCTCAACCTTCCCAGATCATTTGTGTGCTAAATGTGGTGGCTCATTCCTCTATTTCCAGCAACTGAGAAGTTGAGGTAGAAAGACTGGTGTGAGTGCAACATAAGCCTAAATAAAAGAGCAAGACCTGCTATCACAAAATTTAAAAATGTAAAAAATAAAAATTAAATATAACAGAGAGGCAAGACATTGTAGTGTGTACTCTTGGGATCTGGGCACAGGCTTCTGTTCCTGTTTTGCAAGTATGGCTTCTTTTTAGGTATATGCTTACTGACAACCCACACCCAGGATGAGTTTAAGGGTTCTTTGTACAGGCAGAATTTGATCTCTAGGCTGGACCCTGTCATTAAATGCAAAGCAATTGTAATTGAAAACTTAGATTGGGCCCCTCCACTGGAGAAGCAGCTCATTGCTCAGAATGAGCTCATCTGAGTGAATCTGTGGTAGCATCACTGGTGACTCAGGGCTAAGGAGTGATGCTTCCACCTAGAGAACTGTGTGTGAAAATGGAGCTTTTGCAGAGTGGCTTGAAGGAAACATCAAGGACTGAGACTTTGTGGCAACTTAAAATATGTATAAGCAAAAGGCAAGTCATAGTTTAGAAACCATGTCTTTTGAGTGGAATTAGACAGCAACAGGTCCTGTAATCCAAGTATCTGTTGCATCCATCCATCCATCCATCCATCCATCCATCCATCCATCCATCCATCCATCCATCCATCCATTCATCTATCCATCCATCCATCCATCCATCCAACCATCCATCCATCTACCCATCCATCCATCCATCCATCCATCCATCCATCCATCCATCCATCTATCCATCCATCCATCTACCCATCCATACATCCACCCATCCATCCATCCACCCACACACATATCCATTCATTCATTCTGCAAAGTATTTTCTGAGTGTGTCTTATGTTCCCAGGCAATGCATTAAACCCTTCATGTCCAGTAATCAAGGATGGAGGGAAAAATCTCTCCAGTTTTGCAACATTGGAAGCAGCAACTTCCCACTGCTGTTTGGTGGATGGACCCCAGAGAGCTCCAAAATCCATCTGCATCCATCCTGCAGCTTGGAATCAGATTGCAAAGGGCAGGAAGCAGGGAGCTTTCTGGAAGCTGACATTGCATTCTACAGAGCTGGCCCACTTGCTAGTGTAGGCTCCAGGCTCCACAATTCAGGAGTCCATCATCCCCTCACCTCACTGGCCTCTTGTTTAGTTCCCATAGCACCCGATTTTGTTTCTGTTATGGTACATGGTCTACTTGCTTCTTATCTTCCTTGCTTATTTTTGCCCCCCCCCCACACACACATACTCTTGAATATAAACTCTATGATGCGAGGAATCTTTGTTTGTCCTCCCTGGGCCAGTCCAGCTCTAGGGAGTGGGACAGCCCCATGGAGTGAGGTTAATACTAACTAAATTGCACTCAAGTGTTGCAAGGCAGTCAATCAAAGTGATGCTCAGGATAGAGACAAAGAAGAATCAAGTTCTCTAAAGGGGCTTCATTTATTCTCACTTGACTTAAGACTGAGACTATGTAGTCACCTTTATTTAAATTTGAACATGGGATTCAAATTTGGGCAAACTTTATGCTAATCACTGAGCTCTAACACAGTGGTTGGAATTACTTATGAATTACATACAAATATCCTTCCTTTGGTCTTACAATAGTCTTTTTCACTCTGATACATGGCAACTCTCATGCAAGAATCATTTGAAGGGACATTTACTGTGTTGACAGTTTAAGGAAACTCTAGGAAAAGAAAAGAATTGGAGGGACTTCTTTCATTCTCTTAACTCACTGACAAATTTAGAGGAGAAAGAAAAAATGTTGCAAATACAATCAGTTTGAGAACTTGGGCAGTTGCTCTCAAATGAAGTACTGTGTGAAGATGTTATTGTTGTTTCATAGTGTTGATTTTTTTCTTAAGCCTCTGGCCTCCTACAGGGCATCTGTAGGCATTCAGTTAAGGGTTCTTATAGTCAAAAGCCAGCACGGCAGCCTCTGAATGCACAGACAACACATGCACTCACATCAACTCCAGTGCCTGGGAGTCTTCATAGAAAGAAATAATCACATTGTCTTCCCTCTCTTCCCCCATTAGCTGACACAGAAAGAGTCATCCAGGAGTAAGTAACATAGAATTTCCTTTTAAATGTCACTGAGATGGAGTTCAGATTCGGCACCCCTCGATGCCACCTTGAAAGCCTCACCAAATTTTGTCATAAATATCAAAAATAGTAACAGAAAAAAAATACACTTTTTGATTTGGGGTCCTTTGGTGCTTGACCCTGCAGTTAACCACAGGAGAAAAAAGTCATTCCTCTGTCCAAATATCTTCTCACAGACAAAGCGTCTAGGAAAGGAGGACTTAAGCGATCCTGTTTGCACACACTGTGTAGGGACATTTGGGCTGGTTGGTCCAGAGCTCAGAATCTGCCTCCAAATAATTTTCACTTGATTTAGAAGGGCTGAGAGCCTTCATTGACAGATTCCCAGTGTGGCTGGTTCTAAACTGGAAGTCTAAGGGGAAGAATGAGTCATTACTTCAGAATGGGTTTGTAGAGACTCAGTCCCCACTGGGAGATTTCACGTTGGAAGGAAAGAGGCTTCTTGCAGGTGAACACTGTTCGCAGCTCCTTGCAGGATGTATTTGTTTTTCATTAAACCATTCAGATAAGGTCTTATTAAAGTGCTGGGTTTTACTTATCTTGTTACTTATGAAAATGAGCTGGATAGAAATTTCTACCCTGTTCTTGGAAGACTGTAGTTTTTCCAGTGTCTGATTGAAAAAAAAAATCTCTGCATTTCAAAAAAAAAATGTTTGAAGCAAAAGAAAGAGGCAATAGAGACTGGAAAGCCAAGTGCTCTGCCTGGTCTTTTGTTCTTTATCATTAGTTCACGGAATTATGGAATAAAACTAAGTACAAAGATGGAAGGTAAGGAAAGAGGTACAGGAGGTTTGCCTGAGTCAGATCTTGTGTGACAAATGCCACTGATTCCTGAGACAGCATGCAACAACCCTTTTATTTATTTATTTATTTATTTATTGAGAATAATCTCTGCCAACCCTCTTAGCCCCAGAAGAACTTAGCCCTTGCTCTCCCAGCCCTGCAAAGAATTCACAAAGGGTTAAACAGGCTGCTGAGTGGCTATTGAGTTGACAGGATATAGGAGCCCCCACAAAGTAGTTTGAGGAGTGGGTTTGCAAGGTGGAAGGTGGGAGGTGGAAGGTGGAAATGAGCAGTCAGTTAGGTTGGGACCCAGTGGAGACATTATCGTTTTTGATACCATTTCAGAAGAACAAGCCCTAACGGTAGGATCACTCCCTTCCTTTCTGTTAGAAAGCTTTTGATTAGTTTGCCAAAGGAATTGTGTCTTGCAAGCTGAGGGATCAGTCTAGAAGATTTCATTGTACTGGGAGTGTGGAGAGCACCCATGGGGATGGTGTTTGGAGTGGCCAATCAGAGGGTCCTGCCTCTGTGTCCCCTCCTGAAAGAATCGTTTACCCCCAGGGGCAGTTCTGCCCTGCATGGTTGGCACTGACCCTCACCTGGGATTATTTGGGAGAACCAAACAGCCCAGGTTCTAGGGAAGCCTTGCTCTGAGAGTAAAAAAGAAACCCAATCACTAGCTCAAAATAAATCTGTATAAAATATGGCAACTATTCCTAATCATGATTTTACCATTACCAGGATTTTCCCCCTTGTGGGAATCAAGAACGAGTTAGAGTCTTCATATTTTCTCTTAATTCACAGATCACATCCCTTTTTATTGCATAAAGACTAACGAAATCTACTAATGAATAATTATTACTTCATAAGATAAAGGGGAGGGGGAAGATCCGCCTGCAAGAGTAGAATGTTAATTTGACCAACGAGTCCAGGCAAGAGGGGAAAATATAAAATAAAACCATTTCAATTTGTTCTTTGCCTCACGCACAATAATCTCTTACCAGACAGGGACTTTTGCCCGCCCTTTGCATTTATAATTTGAGAAGACCAAAGGGTTCTAGCCTGGAAGGAGCCCCCTCGAATTCACCTCGAGTTGGTATTTTAGTGTAACCGCTGGGGTGGATTCTCTGGTTTAGCCCCCCGCTTGAGGATGCCCAGGAAAGGCTGGTTCCAGGGGGGAAAGCAGCATCCCAAACACCGCGGGGGGCCCGGGGACCTCTTTATTGCCCCCCCCCCGCCGCAGCACCCCAAACCCTGGCTTGTCCATCACCCCTGAGCTTCTTACAAAAGGGGAATCCCTTTTCATGTGTATATTTGCCAACGAGTCAGGCAAACAAACCGCCGACTGAAAATCTCCCGGACTCCTCAGGGTCCCGGCTGAGCAGTCTTGTTAATGGTCCAGCTCCTTTGATTGCTGGAGATGTGGGACGCTCACATGCTCACTCTCCCTCTCCCTCCCCTCGAAAGATTTTAGCAGACAAAATTTAAATTTTGGCGAGTTCCTTTTTAAAAAAGAAAGAAACGCACAACCCTGCCCCTGGACCTCCTTGGCAAATGAGAATACTCCCAGCATCAGCACCAAGCGAGTGAGCGACAGTGAAGCTGTAAGTCAAAATCTCTCTCTCTCTCTCTCTCTCTCTCTCTCTCTCTCTCTCTCTCTCTCTCTCTCTCTCTCTCTCTCTCCCTCCCTCCCTCCCTCCCCCTTCCACCCTCTCCCCCTTTCCCCTCTCCTCTTCATCTCTCTCCTTCCCACCTTCTTTCTCCTCCTCCCCCTCCCTACTCCATCTCTCCCTTTTTCCTTTTCCTTTCTAGCATCTCTATCACAGCATCTTAACCCTCTGTCTTTCATAGAAGGCGACTTTGACCATTCTTGTCACCTTTAGGGGGTGGCGGGGTGGGGTGAGGGGCACCTTCCACTTTAAGAGCGCTCCAATAACAGGCCCAATAAGCCGAGGGGAACCAACACTACTTCTCTGCCTCTCCAAGAGTCTTTAGTTGAAGGCTGATGAACGCTAGGTACTAGCAAACCCGAGGGCGAGGAGAGCCAGGGAGGAGGGACTCTCTTGGGGTGCGGTGGGGGGGGGAGGGAGATAGAGAGAGACGAAAGAGGAAGAGAGAGAGCAAGAGGGACATCCACTGCTGTGTGAGTTAGATAATCAGCAAAAATTAAAAAGGGAAAAAAAAAAGCTGTAGCGATCAGGAAAGAGGGTTAAAAAAAAGCAGCGCGATTGTAGATTGTATGTGAGCGTCTCCGCTCTCGCTCTGCGGGCACCCGAGAATCGCGATGCAGCATCCTCTGACGGGGGCCACCTGCGTGGCACTCCCCAACGTGGGCATGTGTCCCCAGCTCTCGTGTGCCTTGACTTTTATGTACTTACAGCAGGTAAGACGCGCGGCTCTTTCTCTGTGGTGTCAGCTTCTCAGCTTACACAGACTGGGTACCGCTTCAGTGGACTGAGCAGCGTTAGGGGGGCCTGGGTTGGGGGGGGGTCAAGAATTGGGATGACATGGAGTTGGGTGGGAGCCTCTGGTTGTCCGTCAAGCCTTGGTGATGCTATTCTAATTCACCTGTCTGAATACTTTGTGAACGCTGATTTCCAACCTAAGGGACCGGGAATTTGAAAATGAAAAAATGTTTTCTTCTTGTGAGCATCTTTTCTCATGTCAGAAGTCCCAGAGGGGGAAGGGAAGGGAGATCCCTATGATGCTGAGAGAGTTTTGGGCTCTGTGAAGACATCCAGATGCTTATACTTTTAATTCAGCTGTTTTAATGATTGAAACAAAGTGTGTGTGTGTGTGTGTGTGTGTGTGTGTGTGTGTGTGTGTGTGTGAGAAAGAGAGAGAGAGAGAGAGAGAGAGAGAGAGAGAGAGAGAGAGAGAGAGAGATTTCCTCTGTGCTTATCTATCCATTTATCCATCCATAAGAATCAGAACATTGGGATTCCTGGAGCTTGATACCCCCTCTTTAAAAAAAATTTTTTTTGAAACTCCCCACCATTAGGTGAGCATGGTCAGAGGTTGTTTTGACTGGCTACGGTTTTGTTTGCCTCTCTCGTTGTTTCGGCACCCCCAAGGCCTTCCCCTCCCTGGCAGTGGTCTCACTAGGCATGTCTGTTGGCTACATTCCCACTCAGTGCACATCTGCGACTTTTTTGGATTCGGTTCTTGCTCTGTGTATCTGCTCTGGGCTTCACTGTGTCTCCTTGCCTCTTACTAGAAAGGCATCTGCCCAACGCACTACCCCTGGGCTTTGGAAACCGCCTAGCACTGCCCTGCGGGAAGGCAGGCCAGCTGTGTCACGGGGCGGGGCGGGGTCTGTGACTGTGAGGTGGCAAGATTAGCTGGGTTTTGTGTGCTGCTGAGAATCCAGGACCTGACTCCCAGGGGCCTCTGTCCTGTCCTGTGAAGTTCTCACTGGGGTAATGCTTTTGCCTGCCTTTCTATGAATTCACTTCAACCGTATGCTTGGTTAATGTGTGTTAACCAAACTTCCTTTGCCAGAATTGAGAAGGCCCCCTTTCCTCCAAAGTGTCCCACTCCAGTCTGTGCTACAAGAATGTATGTCTTCATAGAATGCTGGGGTTCTAGTTTGAACATTTGGGTAATTTGTTATCAGCTTGGTTGCCTTCAGAAAAAATGTTTCTTCCACACATTTACTGAAGCTAGTCTCTTTTTTTTTTTTTTGAGAACAGTTTTTTAAAAAGCATCAAGCATCGTGTGAATAAATTGGTTTATGCTTGTAGGTATTCGTTTTATTTTGTTTCCTGTTTAGCAAATCATACCAGGAACCTTCTCTTAGGAATGTATTGATAATATATGATTCACCAGGCACTGCCATTTCTGTGCCTCAGCTGTGAATGTGTGTCAAGTGCCTGTGTGTTTCCATCAGTTTCCCACCACAAGAACATCCCAGTAAGCGTTGCTTCAGATGCGAAACCTCAATTGAACTGAATCAAATTATTAGAATAACCGGAGCTTTTTTATCCTATATTTATGTCTTTCATTTTATTTGTGAATCAATTGGAATGATGTTATCTGATGCGGAGAATGCTATGGGTTTTCTCGATGCCTCCTGCGTTTCCGGTACGTATGTGTTTTAATTAATTTGTATTTGTGCCTTCATCATTAAACTTGTTTGTTCATTTAAGGAGAACTTAGGGAGGAAGACAGTGACTTTGAGCCAGAAGTCATTCTTGCTGTGAAAAGGATGGGTGTAACATATAGGTCCAAGGTTCCCACTACAGAATGTACCTGCTGTGGAGAGGTAGCCTCACTCAGAAGGCACTGGCAGCCATGACAAATATTTAAAGGTAGCTAAATCAACAACATCGCTCCCCAGGAAGGTGATGGAGGATGGGCTTTGAAATAAGCTCTCGGGTGTGTTCTCTCCTTGATACCTTCTGTGAAAGTGATTGTAACAAAACAGCAGGTCACGGGGTCAGAACAAGTGAAGTGACAGAGTTATGTCTCTTACAGAAGTATAAGGCAGACATTTATTTTTGATTGTCCTGTTTATAATCAAGGTTTTCAGCCAGTGTCCCCCTCACTATCAGAGACTAGGGCCTTGGAGTCATCTCTTCTGGCCTTTTGATGCCTGGATTCAATGTCAGGATCTTTTGTTATTGTTTTCAGTTAGCAGTTCAAACAGTTGGCTGATTTAGAGAGAATTCAGTCCCTTTAATCCACACAGGGCACATACGAGTGCACACTGCACGTCATTTGTCAGTATGGGATCACTATAGCCTTTTCTGCTATCAATCTGTAGCTAGTATTACATATCCGCGTTTGATGAACAGAGAGCTAGTTGGAACTTTCAAAGCACATGGATCAAATAGACTAATCACTTATGATTAGCAATACCTTCATTGGAAGCATTTAATTTTGTGTGTAGAAAATGACATACATCACAAATCTCTGTCATTCTAATCACCAGCTATATAAGAAAATAATTAAAATCTTCCTTTCTTATTTTCAAACATTTCTCGTCATTTTTTTTTATCACCGTGCATGGTCTCTTGTGTTAGGGGCAACTGGTGTTCACTGAAGCACCTTATCTTGGAATGAAGTTTCGTGTAGGGACTAATTCCTATCTCAAGGAAAATGACTTGGTTATATGCTTTCTTTGGCCTTGGTATTAACATTCTCTCCTCCTTCCTAAACCCTCTCAGATTTGTCCTTAAGACAACTCATAAAAACAAAAATCAATTAGGATGCCTCAGCCTCGGGTACAGGCGCTGAATGTTCAAGTGAAAAGCAGGGCAAACCCTTTGCTACAAATATATTATTTATTCAGACCAGCAAGGTGATATCTTTGGTATTTGCATTATTTGATTTATTCTGTGTCATTTATTTACATTTTATAGTAACTCCCCTTTAAATAGATATTTTCCTGAAGTTTATGATTTCTTCTTTTTCCCCCCTCCTTTCTCTTGTCTGTCTCCTCTTCTTCCTCTCCCTCCTGCCCCCTCTCCTTCTTCCCCCTCCTCCCACCTCCTCCCTATTTCCTAACATCCAAGATATTACAATAGTTGGGAACTATGAGGTGGGATAAAGCTTGGTAGCCCTTTTGGCATCTAGAAAATCCAGCCAATGATGTCATCACTTCCTTGTATGCGTGTATACACACACATGCATGCTTAAACAATGCCATCGTGGAGCATGGGTTTATAGCTGTAGCCCACTTTTAGATAGAAGGGGTGAGGGGCTGAAGAAGTGGCTGGCTTTTTTCTCGCTGTTCAGGCAAAGCACACACTTCAGCTTCAGCTTCAGGTCTCGATGCACCACGGTGGCCCTTTTCTTTGGCTCCTTTGATGGTGACCTCTTCCTGAAACTAGTCTTCCAGCTTATATATACTCCCAGTATAAAATCTTTCAGGAATTCCTGACCGGGTACTTATTTACACATTCTTGCTTTGAGGGAAAATTCTGAATTCCAGTTCCAAATTTGCAGCTTATTATCAGTGAGATCAAAGGAGAATATATTTTGTTTGCTTAATAGAAAACAGTGCGCGCGCACACACTACAAACACTCGTTCACACCACAGACACAGAACACATAAACACACACTACAAGATCTCCTAAGCAGAGGGGAAAAAAACACCAGACACCCATTTCTTGGGACAAAAAGCTGAGACTGCAGACAGGACAGACACTATGGTTTGTTTTCTGATGCACACTTCAAGCCCCGGACCACCAGAACTGTATTTCACAGAGTTCTGACTTCATAAAGAAAACAAGTAGCATATGAACTCACTGCTCCTTGTTCCTAACCCACCCTCACTCTCTCTGGTTCTGTTCCATGAAGGTTTCTCATCTGTCAACGGCTATTCACTCCCAACCTTTTAATCAGCCCAAATTTAACAACTAGTCAAATACTTAAAATCCACATTAAAGAGGGGAGGAGAAGGGGGCCTCTAAAGTGGCCCATACCACTGTCAATACCCAACGATGGGTCATTTTTCCCAACCTAATGGTGATGCATGAGCTTTGTTTTAAATAGTGAAGTGGTTTGTACAAAGGGTAATTCCTGGTAAATGAAGCCATTGCTCATGGTGGACACCTTCAGATCGAAAGCAATTGAACTGAAACCCGCACATCAGCCCTTTCTGTCTTTAATTAGAAAGTGCTGCTCAGTGTGGAAACTCACTGGGGTAGAAGGGCTATCTAACAGGGGTTGGATGGTGGTGGGGTTGCGGGGGGCTGGTCTCCATGCACCAGCCGAGGTTATAAATTTGGGACACATTAGGTAAGGCAAAACCATTATGGCTGCATAGGAAAGTTCAATTCTCATTGCAGCGAGCCCTTGCGTCTCTCCATCCAATGATTTACGGAGGGGACAAATGACACTTTATCACATTTTTTCTTCTTGGCTTAATCCCATACTGATTTATTAGATAGTGCTGTGGATTGGGGGCAGTCAATAGTGTCAATAATGCAGAAAAGAATTAGGATAGATTGTCTTCATGTCTGAATTGTTTAAAGGGATCTAAGTGGCTAGAATGAGCAAATTTGCAGGCTTGGCTAGCTGTGTGCCACGAGATGTCTGCCTGCCTCTGTCTTCAGATATTGTCTGCTATAAATTGTTTGATTAACGAACCCTGCTGGTTTTTTTTTTTCTGATCTTTTCTAACGAAAGAAAGAAGGTATGTGTCACCATTCTGAATAGGGTGAGGCCCAGTGTCCACTGAACTGGGGTATTTCTTTGCCTCACCCCTGTGGAGAGAAAGGTGTCATGAAACTGGTTGGCTGCAGGGTTACCTAGATTGCCTCTTCGTTAAAGCCACTTAAAGCAACCTTCATTTGTGGAAACCATAAAGCATCTGTCCGTCCACAGACGGGAGTCTTCTGTGCCATTCCTCTCTGTCTGCCATTTCGTGGTAGGTTGTGTGTCAGAACACGCAAGCCAGCAGCTCTGCCTGAGCTGGGAATGGAGAAAGCCTGTATCATTAGTGCTCAAACACCATCTGTTTTCCGTACAGCTGGCCCTTGAGTGATTGTCCGGTAGCTGATGTGCTGAGGGTAGACAATTGTTTTTTAGGGGTTTCTGATTCATTTCGCCAAGCTCCCTGCCCCAAGAGAAAACATAATGCTTGTTTATTCATACTGGCTGGTAAAAAACAGTGTAGTTTATCAGGCAAATCATAGTCTTCTGGAAGAGAAAGACATTGCGGCGTAGTAAACAAAATCAGGTTGGCACATCTGTGCCTAAGGGGGCTGGTGATGGGCATGGGGTATCATCTTGAGAAAGGGGCAGGGCTGGCAGACATGGACATAATTGTCCCATCTTCAGCGACTTCTTTAATGGACATGGAGTGGTGTCCCAGGGTGCTGCTTAATTCAATTAAGACAAACATAGAAAGTTCCATTCATCAATAAAGTTGCCCGTTTCCAGTGCTGCTGGAGAGAGTCCTGCAGGGCTGAGCTCTGGCCTGTGGCTGTCACCCTGATGTTACTTGCCTTTCCTGGCTCTATTGAGGCAGGGTCTGTGTCAAATAGGGTCAGCTCTTAAGCACAATAGCTTAGAAGGGCCTTGGGTCTTTTACCACGCTGAGTGCAAGTAAGTTGGGGAAACGGGCAGTGGTCACATGGTCTGTCCTTACAGCTGGAAACAATTCGGAAATGGCTTACCCAAGAATCCCAAATTCAGTAGCCAAGCCCTTCATAAGGTTAAGAAAGCAACAATGTGCAGAATCCTGGCATGGCTTGGGAAGTTGTTTCTGTTCTTCCTAGGATATTGCAGCCATGATTGTTTGCTGTTGGCTAAGAAAGAGCAAAAGATGATTTCTGCCCATTGCCTGGGAGCCTCTCTTTTGGATTCCTTTGCTACAGATCTGCATTTCTTGTATTTAAGAAGTGTTTTATAGTGTCCAGAGCATGGTCTTAGTTTTGCAGTGAGATAGTTGGGGTCTTTCAGCCTTTTCCTAAATTTCACCCACAATGCCTCAGGGCTGATATAAACTGAGTATAGCTGTTCAGAAAAGAGAGCAATAGATGAGTATGTGGGTCAGAATCTTAGAACAAGAAGAGAAAGAGTAGCCACCACCCTCAACCTGAGTCTAATGCTCAGCCGAAATATAGTCATTTGTTTCTGTGAAAATTGTTTCCAAATGTTGTTGCTATTTTAGAATGTTACATAGTGTCCATGCTGTTGTGGGACTGAGGCCCCAGAAAATGAATGAATGTGGATAGAGATGAACCCTGAAAATAGCTTCAGATTAGGGGAGCATAAAGTAGGAGATGAAGAGGATGAGGCTTGAGAGGTCTCTGGGGAACTGATTGTTCTTCTGACTGGAGGTGAAGAATACTGCCCTGGGAAAAGCTTGAAAATCCAGCCTCGGAGTGACAAAAGAGCAACAGCAGTGTGTGTGTGTGGGGGGTGACAGCTAAGTCACATGCTGGCCATGCAAGGGTGAAGACCTGTGCTGTGGGATTGACAGCTAAGTCACATGCTGGCCATGCAAGGGTGAAGACCTGTGCTGGGGGGATGACAGCTAAGTCACATGCTGGCCATGCAAGTGTGAAGACCTGTGCTGGGGGGATGACAGCTAAGTCACATGCTGGCCATGCAAGGGTGAAGACCTGTGCTGGGGGGTATGACAGCTAAGTCACATGCTGGCCATGCAAGGGTGAAGACCTGTGCTGGGGGATTGACAGCTAAGTCACATGCTGGCCATGCAAGTGTGAAGACCTGTGCTGGGGGGATGACAGCTAAGTCACATGCTGGCCATGCAAGTGTGAAGACCTGTGCTGGGGGGATGACAGCTAAGTCACATGCTGGCCATGCAAGGGTGAAGACCTGTGCTGGGGGGTATGACAGCTAAGTCACATGCTGGCCATGCAAGGGTGAAGACCTGTGCTGGGGGGGATGACAGCTAAGTCACATGCTGGCCATGCAAGGGTGAAGACCTGTGCTGGGGGGGATGACAGCTAAGTCACATGCTGGCCATGCAAGGGTGAAGACCTGTGCTGGGGGAGATGACAGCGTAAGCCACATGCTGGCCATGCAAGGGTGAAGACCTGTGTTGGGGGAAATGCAGGTGTTTAAGTCACATGCTGGCCATGCAAGTGTGAAGACCTGTGCTGGGGGAGATGAAAGCGTAAGCCACATGCTGGCCATGCAAATGTGAAGACCTGTGCCGGGGGAGATGACTGCGTTTAAGTCACATGCTGGCCATGCAAGGGTGAAGACCTGTGCCGGGGGAGATGACAGCTAAGTCACATGCTGGCCATGCAAGGGTGAAGACCTGTGCTGGGGGAGATGACAGCTAAGTCACATGCTGGCCATGCAAGGGTGAAGACCTGTGCTGGGGGAGATGACAGCTAAGTCACATGCTGGCCATGCAAGGGTGAAGACCTGTGCTGGGGGGGATGACAGCTAAGTCACATGCTGGCCATGCAAGGGTGAAGACCTGTGCTGGGGGGGATGACAGCTAAGTCACATGCTGGCCATGCAAGGGTGAAGACCTGTGCTGGGGGAGATGACAGCTAAGTCACATGCTGGCCATGCAAGGGTGAAGACCTGTGCTGGGGGGATGACAGCTAAGTCACATGCTGGCCATGCAAGGATGAAGACCTGTGCTGGGGAAGATGACAGCTAAGTCACATGCTGGCCATGCAAGGGTGAAGACCTGTGCTGGGGGGATGACAGCTAAGTCACATGCTGGCCATGCAAGGGTGAAGACCTGTGCTGGGGGAGATGACAGCTAAGTCACATGCTGGCCATGCAAGTGTGAAGACCTGTGCTGGGGGGATGACAGCTAAGTCACATGCTGGCCATGCAAGGGTGAAGACCTGTGCTGGGGGATTGACAGCTAAGTCACATGCTGGCCATGCAAGGGTGAAGACCTGTGCTGGGGGGGATGACAGCTAAGTCACATGCTGGTCATGCAAGTGTGAAGACCTGTGCTGGGGGGATGACAGCTAAGTCACATGCTGGCCATGCAAGGGTGAAGACCTGTGCTGGGGGGGATGACAGCTAAGTCACATGCTGGCCATGCAAGGGTGAAGACCTGTGCTGGGGGAGATGACAGCTAAGTCACATGCTGGCCATGCAAGGGTGAAGACCTGTGCTGGGGGATTGACAGCTAAGTCACATGCTGGCCATGCAAGGGTGAAGACCTGTGCTGGGGGGGATGACAGCTAAGTCACATGCTGGCCATGCAAGGGTGAAGACCTGTGCTGGGGGAGATGACAGCTAAGTCACATGCTGGCCATGCAAGTGTGAAGACCTGTGCTGGGGGGATGACAGCTAAGTCACATGCTGGCCATGCAAGGGTGAAGACCTGTGCTGGGGGATTGACAGCTAAGTCACATGCTGGCCATGCAAGGGTGAAGACCTGTGCTGGGGGAGATGACAGCTAAGTCACATGCTGGCCATGCAAGGGTGAAGACCTGTGCTGGGGGATTGACAGCTAAGTCACATGCTGGCCATGCAAGGGTGAAGACCTGTGCTGGGGGGGATGACAGCTAAGTCACATGCTGGCCATGCAAGGGTGAAGACCTGTGCTGGGGGGATGACAGCTAAGTCACATGCTGGCCATGCAAGGGTGAAGACCTGTGCTGGGGGAGATGACAGCTAAGTCACATGCTGGCCATGCAAGGGTGAAGACCTGTGCTGGGGGAGATGACAGCTAAGTCACATGCTGGCCATGCAAGGGTGAAGACCTGTGCTGGGGGAGATGACAGCTAAGTCACATGCTGGCCATGCAAGTGTGAAGACCTGTGCTGGGGGGATGACAGCTAAGTCACATGCTGGCCATGCAAGGGTGAAGACCTGTGCTGGGGGGGATGACAGCTAAGTCACATGCTGGCCATGCAAGGGTGAAGACCTGTGCTGGGGGAGATGACAGCTAAGTCACATGCTGGCCATGCAAGGGTGAAGACCTGTGCTGGGGGGGATGACAGCTAAGTCACATGCTGGCCATGCAAGGGTGAAGACCTGTGCTGGGGGGATGACAGCTAAGTCACATGCTGGCCATGCAAGTGTGAAGACCTGTGCTGGGGGGATGACAGCTAAGTCACATGCTGGCCATGCAAGGGTGAAGACCTGTGCTGGGGGAGATGACAGCGTAAGCCACATGCTGGCCATGCAAGGGTGAAGACCTGTGCTGGGGGAGATGCAGGTGTTTAAGTCACATGCTGGCCATGCAAGTGTGAAGACCTGTGCTGGGGGAGATGAAAGCGTAAGCCACATGCTGGCCATGCAAGTGTGAAGACCTGTGCTGGGGGAGATGACGGCGTTTAAGTCACATGCTGGCCATGCAAGTGTGAAGACCTGTGCTGGGGGAGATGACAGTGTAAGCCACATGCTGGCCATGCAAGTGTGAAGACCTGTGCTGGGGAAGATGGCAGTGTAAGTCACATGCTGGCCATGCAAGTGTGAAGACCTGTGCTGGGGGAGATGACAGTGTAAGTCACATGCTGGTCATGCAAGTGTGAAGACCTGTGCTGGGGGAGATGACAGTGTAAGCCACATGCTGGCCATACAAGTGTGAAGACCTGTGCTCAGTACCCAGCACCTGCTGGAGGCAGGGACCAAGAAGGTTTGTTGGCATAGTCTGAAAACTACAGCACTTCAAAGGAAGGGATTCGAGGATCCTTGGGTATTTCTAGCCAACCAAGTTAGCTTTCCAGGCCAGTTCCAAGCCAGTGAAAGACCCCCAACTCCAAAGAAAATGTGGGCAGTGCCTGAGGAGTGAAACAGGTTGTCTTCTGACCTTCATGTGCACATATGTACATGTACCAGCAAGCACACATCTCTCTCTCTCTCTCTCTCTCTCTCTCTCTCTCTCTCTCTCTCTCTCTCTCTCTCTCTCTCTCTCTCTCTCTCACACACACACACACACACACACACACACACACAAACACACAAGGAATTATTCTCAGCTATAACAGACACTGTGGCAATCTCACACTTAGACACACAGAGACATCAAGCAGTGGAAATGGGTCTTACACAGAATGGTTAGTCTCTAAGGGCAGAGTATGCGTCTGTTTCGTCACATCATTTTGAAATGAGGCACAGGGTAGAAAGGTGACCTATGGAAAGAAAATCATTCCAGAATTGTGACCTGGTGCCTGTGAGATGTGGATCCAAAACAGGGACAATAAGGATGGGAGGGCTTTGATCAAACTGCTAAAGAATCATATTCAACAAGTGGCACCAAGGCTCCTGTTGACAGCTATGTAATCATGTCAAGGGACATATATGATGTGAATGAGACAAACATGGTCCATTCTTTCTCCACCTTTAGATATTTAGGTATGCTTAAATAAGCAGCCCTTTCCTCATTTTTACCAACCTATCAATTACTGCAAATGACATATCTTTACTAATTTTGAAATAAACCTACACTTAAGAGGGCAAGTACCCTTGCCCAGTTACAGTGGTGATATGTTTTCCAATATCCATGGAAATCAACAGTCACTCCCATACTTGCCCACTGATTCCAGGTTTATAGAGTTCACGTGGTGTATGTATGTGTGTGTATGCTCATTTATTGTGTCATTTGAGGTTAGACCTTGGGCCTAATACATGTTAGGCACGTGCTTTACCACTGACCTTCATCTATCTTTGGGTCTCCTTTTATATTTTATTCTGAAACAAGGTCTTAGTAAGTTGCCCAGGCTGGCCTTTAACTGTGGTTCCTCCTACCTCAATTATCTTCATTGCTGAAATGGCAGGCCTTGACTACCACCACCCCTGATCATTGAACCCCCACAGGGTGCCAGATGCTCTCAGGAAGCAAAGCCTAGAGTCTCTGTCTCTGGGAGAGTCTTATCATCCTTAACCATCATAATACTGCATTTAAACACACATCAGCTTGGTCCATAGCGTGTTTTAGGAATCTTCTGTCATGCCTGGGTTAGAATTACACCTCCCTCCCTCCCTCCCTCCCTCCCTCCCTCCCTCCCTCCCTCCCTCCCTCCCTCCCTTCCTTCCTTCCTTCCTTCCTCCCTCCCTCCCTCCCTCCCTCCCTCCCTTCCTTGCTTCCTCTGGTCCAATATGCAGAAAGAAAAGCTATATAATTAACTTACATCTCTCTTTATGTCACCTCTCCATCCCTCTGCCCAGAGAGCAGCCGACAGCAAAGGAAAGACATCCTGTACTTAATGATCAGAGTGAACAGAGGGCTCTAAGACAAAGGACTGAGTCAGAAGGCTGCTGCTATGGTCCTTAGTGCTCACCAAGGCCATAGTGGCTAGACACTTGCACCTCGTTTTGATCTTTTTTCTCTGCGTTGTTTCAGTCCACACAGAATAGGAAACAGAGCGGGAATCTGGTGAATTCAGAAGGCCAGTGTGTGCTCTCAGAGACTTAATGACTATTTTTCTTTCTCTTCCGTGGCTATGGAACAAAGTACAGGCAGTTTTAGGATTTAAGGGCCTCAGATTTCCCTGGACTCAGGAGTAAAATACAAGGAGGCTTTTGGATTAATGAGTCTTTTCTTTTCCTTGGTGGCAGATGTTTGCCGGGCACTCACCTGGAGAATGGGGATTTTTCTTATTGGAAATAGCAGCAGGCATCTGCGGTGTTCCTTCCAGGAGAACTGCTTTCCCAGCCTCTGTTATGTAGCCCTCAGTTCTTCTGAGAGGCTGTGGGCTGAAAGATGATGCCCCTCTCCTGGAATACTTCAGGAACAATGAGCAGCAATTAGGGAATCTCAGGCAGGGAGGGAGTATTTCCAATTAACATGCAAACACTGGTTTTCCCTTAGAAGCCTGGGTGTCCAACCCTCCAAAGATGGTCTGCAAAAAGCAGGTGTCTCTTGCCCTTGTGTAGAACAGGTTCTGAGGCTTAATTCCGACTCTGTTATTCATGAGCTGATCTGACTGAATTGAGCCAGTCACTTAACTTGATTTGGACCTTAATTGCTTCTTAGGAAAAAATCGAGACAAGAATAGCCATTTTATATTGTTCTTGGTGAGGTGAAGTGGGATACCACTCAGGGCTTGAGATGCAGCAAATAGCCTATAGATACTCAAGATATGGGAAAACAACAACAACAACAAAACCCAAAACAGATACTAAGGTAGCTGTTAAGAGATAGAGAATTGTTTTAAGGTAACAGAGGGCCTGCTCCTGGAAGATTCCCACTTCTATTTGTATTTCTTCTGAATGGGAATACCTATGTACCAGTGGCCTGTTGAGGTTACAGGTACCAGTAATCGAGGGCCACTCTGAGTCTCTCCTCCATCCTGTCTTCTCAGTTCTCTGCTTTCCTTCTTTCGGGTCTTTCCTGATGCTGGCAGTGGTTGTGATATGGCTACATAGTTCAATTAAAGTTCTATGACAGGAAGAGGGAAAGCAAAAATCATCCCGCCCCTGTCAGTAGCAAAGTTATTTACTCTCAAAAGCTGACAGAATCACACGGCAGGAGCTTCATTTATTTCTATTCAGAATGTTGTGGTGCCCCGGTGCTGGAGACCGGGACATGCTGATGCGGATTCCCTTTTTTTTTTTTTTTTTTCGAAATAGGGTTTCTCTGTGTAGCCCTGGCTGCTTCTCTCTCTCTCTCTCTCTCTCTCTCTCTCTCTCTCTCTCTCTCTCTCTCTCTCTGATGCGGATTCCAATAGGCTTCCTTCAACACAGTGAGCTCAAACCCGAGAGCCAGGGAGCATCAGGACAAGCCTTGCTGGGTTGGGTGCCTGCATCAGTGATTTGGATACCACAGTAAGCGCCCTAGCTAGGGATAGCTGAAGCAGACAGGTTCATTCTCAGTCCTGCGAGAAGCAGAAGAACCCCTGCTGTCTGATTGTTTGTCCCTTTTATTCTGGGAACATAAAAGCAAGGTGTAAGGGACTCAATTTGGGTCACTCCTGGAGTTTCTGGAAACACAAAGGCATCTCTGCGCTAGTTTCGCCATCCATCGCCTCTGCTTATATGGGCTGACAGACTCACTCATCCAGATAATCTGCAGAAAGCTATGCATTTGTTTTCCCTTTTTTCCTTTCTTCTCTCTTTTTCCCCAATTTCAACACCTTCCTCTCCAAGGAGTCCGAGGAGGAGCTGCTGAAGCAGGAAGAGAATGGAGTCTTTGCCTGTTGGTGCAATTTCAGTTCCTTCCACTAGGGGTCTCTGTGTCAAACTCAGGATTCCGCGCACTTTGTTTTTATGATCTTTATATCCTCCCCCGCCCCCGCCCCCGCCTCTTTTACTCTTTTTGGATCAGTTTAGGAAAGGAAGCCCTTTCTGTAAAAAGGAAGAGATACTGTTAAGTCCATTGAGGGGACCAGGGAATTTTGCCATCCTCAGCACCATGATGACAAGGGCATAATTAAAATAGTGACATAATCAATAACGTTTATGGAGTCCTGGGTGGCAAGCACATGACTCAGCATATTTACGTGGATTATCTCTTTTAATCTTACATACAGGCCTCCAGGGAGTTAGTATATTTACTTCTTCCTAGATTTGATTGTCATTTTCTTTGCAAGGCAGGGACTTGCTTTGAAGTACAGCCTGATGTCCAATAGCAATCCTCCTGCCTCAGCTTTACTAGTGCTAGGATTATAGTTGTGTAACAGCAAGTCCAGCTCAGGCTTCACCTGCCTGTCTACCTTTCTTTTCTCCTTCTTTTCTTCTGTTTTGTTTCTTCCTGCATGCTTGCCTGCCTGCCTGCCTTTTCTCCTCTCTTTCTTTCATTCTTTTGTTCTTTAACATACAGGACAAAAAGTTTAGGTGGGAGAGTTGATGTTTAAAGTCATGGAGTGGTCTTCCTCCAGACCCCATACCTAGACACTACCCTGAAGTGAGCTGCCTGCCCTGCCTCACCCTGCCATGGAGGCTTCTGGTGTAACTTGATTTAAGAGGCCTGTGCCAGGCTATTGGTCCGAACAGTCCTACTGACCACAGTGCCCCTTGGCTTTGCTTTAAAAGAAAAGACTTTTAGAAACGGGGTTGTTCTGAACATCCTTGCTCCTTGAAGCAGATTCTGGTTTCACATTAGTTAGCTTTGTGAAGCTCTGCCTCCTTAACCCAGACTGGTCTCAAGCTCACTATGTGGCACAGTCTAAACTTAAACTCGCGGCATTCCTCCTGCCTCAGCCTCCTGAGTGTTAGGCTTACAGGCCTGAGCCATGTAATTTCATCTTAACTCATTAGGTTCATTGGTCTGTATTTTAGGACACTTAGTAAACCTTGGACTTACAGAGTTTCGAAGAGAAAAGTGTGAGGCTTCTACTCCACGCCCACAGACAGTGACAGAGTTTGTTTCTGCAAAGCCAATTCCAGCCCTCCAAACCCCTCCTTGAACCAAAACTCTTCAGCTAGCAGGGAATACGGTTCCTGCCTGGCTCAGTCTGTATTAATGATTTATAAGCCACACCGCTGCTTTTGTTCATGAGCAGGGCCTTGTCCTGTTCATAAAGGCATTTCAGGGAGTGGGGTCCTGGCTGGCCATGCTGTTAGCTTGCTGCTGTGAAGGCTGCTTCATAAATCAAAAGAGCCTGGTACTTTACTGCCTTAGAGCTCTGAGACGGTGTGTGCATGTGTGCGCAGCCTGAGTGCTTTATGTGTGCACAAGCCGGGGCGAATCAGATCCACTGAGGGACGACAGCTTTGCCTTTCCATAAAGAAGGAATGAAGGAGGAGATGCAATTGGTCCTAGGTGCTGCAGGGCAAAGGGGTTGGCTTCCTGGCAGCTTCCTGGCCCAGTTTGCCTCTCATTTGATTCTTAAGCTTCCCAGGTTGCTCCTGAAAATGGGCTGATGCTACTTTGTTAGCATGAAGAGATACAAACGCCATTAGAATCCCCTTCTGCTTGCATCATCAGAACCTGCAGAGAAGGCAGGAAGGGAGCTGACTGAAGGCTAAGGCCACTTATTCACAGCAAGCCAGCACAGCTTACTGTGCTTTGAAAACAATGGCTTTGGGGATGTTTTTTAAGAATTACTACAATTTCATTTACTCATCAGAATGGAGTTCTGCCTTGTTTAGAACAAGTGGGAGTGTTTTTTATGTGGGCCTGGAATGCTGGATCTAGGAAACTTCTATGAAGTGATCTGTAGAGCACTCTGATTTTTAAGCCTGGAAGTTGTTTGTTTTGTTTTTAATGACAAAAAGAAGTTATGGTAGCATGGTTTCTTTAGAGTTGTGAATTCTTTCATGGCATGCTCAGAGAGCATCATTATGGTCTTGTTTGTCTCTTGGTTTGCTTTCATTCTGGACTGCATTTTTTAATTCTATTTTGTGTGCCTGTGTTTTTCCTCCCCAATGTAAAACTAAGAATGCAAAGCAGGGGTAGGACTGAGTAGGAGCTTGAAAGGAGAAACAAGAATATTTAGTAAATTCAAGCAATACTTTAAGTGTTCTACCCAAAAGATGGCTTTGGGATAGATGATATACTGAATTTCCAAGTACTGTTACTAGAAGAAAAGAAAACAACTATTTAAAGCTATTCGGAAAGAAGCATGCCAGCTGAGAGGGTTCCTCACATAAGAATCAAATGTAAAAACTAGCGCTGAAGCTCCACTCGGCCTCCCACTTAAAACAAGGGCTTGAATCTCTCTGTGAAATATCAAAATTTGGGTGATAATTGGTTCCTCATTAACATTTATGCCTATGAAGAAATTACTGTTGTGTTTTAAACGACCTCATGTGCCAGTCAGCAGTCATGAAATTGAGACAGATTCGTTGAAAAGGGCTGACTTTCACTGCACTCTCTTCCTGAAAAGCAGAGGACAGGATGAATGTAGATTTACATAAGTAAAGAAAAGATTTTGCCATGTTTCCTCAGGACCGGAAATACGATACAAATACAATACAGCATTTCAGACGGAGAAAGCAGGTGCCCAGAAAGGGACTCCGATGATTCTATTGTGCGAGTCTCTGTCTGTGTTTGTCCTCTATTCTCTGAACCCGCCAGTGCCTCGTTGTCTTTAATTATGTCTACGAGGCACAAGACGGCAGTCAACATCTGCTCCTTTGTTTACTTGGCTAACATATAGCTTTGATGGCTTATTAAACAATCTATTTTTCAAACCCAAAACAGAGAAACCAGCCGAACCCATATTATGGCATTCTATAAAGACCCATTATGCAATTAGCACTTGGGATTTGTGCAAAGCTGGTGATTCACCCAAATAAACATCCCTCTGTTCCGACAGCTTTTGATGGCATCGTGGAAAATATCAATTTAAAAAAAAACACATAAGAATCCAACCACATTTCCTCCTTCATCATCATGTGTACCAAGATGATGATGTGCGGATGGGAGAAGCAGATTCTTCACTCTTTTATAGCATGCGCATGCTCGTGTGTGTGTGTGTGTGTGTGTGTGTGTGTGTGTGTGTAACTTTTTCAAATGCTATATTTAAATTGAAGCCAGCAATTACAACAGTGTACATGACAAAGGTGTGCAGCTACGGAAGACAAACTTCTAAGAGTTTCTAGGGTGCTACAGAAGAAAGGAAATGCTGACATTTAACTCTTAATGACATATTCTTAGCACAACATGATCTAGTAATAAAACCTATCCAAATGGGAATTAAAGAGCATATGAGACCCCCCAAAAAATCACTTCAGAGGCAGCTAAATGGTTAGGTGCTTAGAGGTGCTTGCTGCTAAGACCAACCACCTGAGTTCAATCCCCAGGACCCATATGGTGGAAGGAGAGGGCCAACTCCTACAACTATTCTTTGACCAGTGCCCCCACCCCACCCCAACACACATGTGAAAAAGGTCTAACTTTGGATCCTAAATATATCACAAATCTTATAGAACTATCTATTTGGGCACAATTATGAACTATGTAGAACTTGGTTTCCACATTTGAGCAATAGAAAGGGTTATAGGATGAGGAACATAGCATTGTCAGGAACATAATATGAAGTGGGATGTACAGATCCAGCATGGTATCTTACTACAGGCAAAAGTCTATAAATGTCTACACTCTAGTCTTATTGGTGGTAGTAAGAGATTTTAGTGCCTATGATTCCATAGATTTGAATGTATTGGTGGTGGTGGAGACAACACTGTTGGCTATGCAGTGGAGGTGAAGATCCTAGTGATCAGTGGAGGTGAAGATCCTTCATCATGAACTAGCAGGTGGCAATGGAAATGAGCATGGTGTTGACAACGAGGTGGAGCTGAAGACATGGTGGTCATAATCAGAGAAACAGAGGTGTCAAAGAACATGGTCGTGGAAATGCAGACCAGTACCCTCTTGGTGATCATGATCACCATCATTGATGATGGTGACTGCGGCTGAGTTACATGTAGTAAGATTGAGATGGTGGCAATGGTGGCTATGATGTCATAGCAGGTGATACTGGAGTCAGAGTTGGTAATGGACATGTTGGTTGCAGTTGACATTGATGTTCATGGCAATAGTGGAATGATGTATTGGTAAGTGATAATGGAGACAGAAATTAAGCTTGAGATGCTCATGGTGAGGTCAAGATGGTAGCAATCTTGGCTATGGTGGAATGGCAGATGTTGCTGTAGGCTGCAGTGATCAATAGTCGATGACAGTAACACTTAGAATACAGCATAGTAGAGGAGTTTCACCTATGAGCCTCAGGGTGCCATTTTCCCTTAAGTGCATGTTCTGTTTTTCTCACCTGCAAAAGTTGAGCTATGGTACTCAAGATCAGTCACTGTGAGACTGAACCAATCACAGGAGCTTGGGTTCTCAAGCTCAGTCATTGTGAGACTGAACTGAGCTCATATTTGTAAAACAAATCTGAATACTTGCTGCCCTCAACAAACCTGTGAACACAAAGAGTGTTGGTTAAACAAAGTGCTGGCACATATTATAGCCTCAAAGGCAGAAAAGGTACCTCAGGGCTTCTGTCAGCTTCTTGTCTTTTCATTTGGCTTTTCAGAGCCGGCAGGAATGGCCACCTGCCCCCTCCCTCCAAGAGACCCATCACTGTCTCCTCCTGTGTTCTGTGAAGAACAGGTGTGTGGTGCTCCAGAGTTCTGGCAGAGTGCAACATGAAAAACAGGCTCCCAGTCATCATAAAAATAACACCAAGGCTGCTCCACAAGGCAGGCAGATGAACATGCCGCTAGCCAGCATGATAAAAAGCTATAGCAAATGTTGGGTCCCAGTGGGAGGGGACAGACATATGGGGACCCACTATACTCAAAGTGGACATCACTGCTGATTTTTAAGTGGTTAAGGCAGACTATTACAGGGCCAAGGTTTTAGTTTCCTTCCTTCCTTCCTTCCTTCCTTCCTTCCTTCCTTCCTTCCTTTCTCTCTTTCTTTCTCCATTCTAATTTTAAATCCTTTAGTTCCCTTTTACTCCTTTGTTCTATTTTGGTCCTAAAAGGTACATTCATCTTTGAGGCCAGCCATGAAGTCTCCAGGGAGGTAAGATCTGTTTGGTAAGCCTGAAACAAATGTATATCCTGGACTCTGTGCATCTCCACCTTCACCTCTAAGCAGTTAGTTGAGGGAGATGAAAGCAGACAAGGAGACATATTCTGAAATGCTGATTGCTGAGCTCAGACCTGCCTGTGATGACTGGATATGCAGAACTATCGGAACCTACACCAGGTGTGTCCTTCCTATCATCTGTAGAAGAGACAGGCAACCCTCCATGCTAGCCATTATTTGAAGATATATGGACAGAGGGGCATCTGTTTTCTGTCAATGTTTATATGCCTGAGCACAAATAGAGGGGAAATTGTGCCATTGGTATGACGTAGCCCCAGAGCAGTGGCCCTTCTCCAGAAGGATATTTTGGAATTCTCATTTACTGCCTGCAGAGCCTTTCTGGGAACTTAGAGGTTTGAGAATAAAGCTGGCATATTATGTGGGTACATGAATGAGGAACAAGCTCCTTAATGGTACCCAGGAAAAGGGAGCGAGAACTGGGAGTCAGACAGCTATGGTGTTGAAAACGAGACATGTCACTCATGTAGCCTTGAGTGGTTCTGGTGTTCTCCTGTATAGAAGGTGGCCCTCTGAGTACTGAGTACTGCTGAAGTGTGGAATTGTTAGAAAGATTAAATCAAAGTCTTCCAGTGATGAGAATTGTATCCTATATACATTGAGTTCTATGGAAGTCTTTGTGTCTAGGGTTTGGGTGACATAGGTCTGGACTCCTCGTGCTCTAGGGGGAAGCAGAACAATTGTAAGTTCAAAACCAGCTTAAAGTTTATGTAATATATATATACATATATATATATATATATATACATATATATATGTGTGTGTGTGTGTGTGTGTGTGTGTGTGTGTGTGTGTAAATCAAAGTTTGCATTTAAAAATGAACAAGGGCTAGAGAGATGGCACAGTAGGTAAAGTGCTTGGCATATAGGTTTGAGGATCAAACTGAGATCCCTACAACACACTTTAAAAAGTCAGGCATGGTGGTACATCCAGGAAGGTTGGAGACATGCAAATCATTGGGTCTTACTGGTGAGCCAGTCTAGCCTTATCAGGAGAATATGGGGCTCCTGAGTTAATCTGTCTCCAAAACAAGGCAGAGGGTGCCTAAGGAATGACACTTAGAATTGACCTCTGTCTTTTGAACACTGCTCACATATGACATGTGAACACACATAATTGTATACACATAAATGATAGGCAGATATAGATAGAGGTATAGAAAAAGATAGGCTAGGTAGGGTGACTAGATGAGATAGATAGATAGATAGATAGATAGATAGATAGATAGATAGATAGATAGATAGATAGATAGATAGATAGATAGATAGATAGATTTTTTTAAAAAAAATAGGCCCAATTTGCTGTTTTGGTGTGGTTTGGTTTGGTTTGGTTTTTGGTTTTCTCTGTGTAGCACTGCTTGTCCTGGAACTCAGTCTGTACACCAGGCTGCCCTCAAACTCAGACCTCTACCAGCCTCTTCCTCCCAAGTGCTGGACCTAACTGCCCCACCCAATTTCCCTTTTATGAATGTATGGGTTTGCAGTATTTCCCAGCCATTTTTAGATCCTGAAATATGTTAGTTTTGAGGGAAGGAGCACAATTCAAGCAAAAATGAGGATTTATTGATTCAGGAAAGATTATCATATAAGTAGTCACTTAAATGCCTGATATTCTACTTGGGTTGTAAACACACAGGGTCATGCTAAAATCTGGGCTTTATGTACAGAGCTTTGAAACTTTAAAATGGACTGATACCCAGGAGCTGTTAAATACATTGTCATATTCTTTAGTGAACACCCCACCTAAGAATAGGATCACCCTCTGTATATAAGATAATTAACTGAGTTTCAAAGAGGTTAAGTAACTTGTCAAGGACAACACAGATGGGAAGTGTTTGGGTTAGACCTTGGCTCCACTCTCTAAGTTCACAGTCAATACATATGTTACATTGCTGTTATGATAGAAAATTAGGTTTTTTAATGAGTAAATTCAATATCTTAAGGATACACACAAGCACACAAAGACACACACACACACACACACACACACACACACACACACACCCCTTCTTGAGATTTTGGAAACTGTGAGTAAGTTATGTAACCTCTCTTTGCTCAGTGTCTCTATCAGATGTATGGGTTTAGTAACAGGATTTAGCTTATAGAGTTATTATTAAGATTAAATGAGTTAATAAACAAGGAGGTTAGAAGGTGCCTGGCAAATAATAAATAGTGTCCATGGCTTGTTAGAAACAATCTAAAAATAGATTGTAATGTAAGAGCCATAGAGGAAATGAGGCCACTCAGGGTGGCTCTGCCTCTGATGTCCCCAGTGTGTTCCAGAAGGACACTGCTAATCTGGGAAGTTGGAATCCCACCTGTCAGAGGCTCTTGCTTCCCACCAGCTGCCTGGCCATGACATTGAGGAGACTATGTTCAGCCAGTCTCCAGTGGAACCCGAGCCAGCCAGCCCAGTAGAAAGTAGCTCTGGACACCTGGCTTCTATGTCGTGTCCTGAGTCCGTATAGCATGAGTTGTGAACACAAGCATTTACCCCACTTCTCACGCATCCTTCATGTGATTGGGTGAGTGTCCTATGATGCTTGCCCCTTCTCTCTGGTTTGATGGTACTGTTCTCCAGCCTGAAGCTGAAGGGAGCATTCCATCAGAAGGAAGGCATACCCTTGTCCCTCCCCATGGTGCTTTTGTTTTTAGTTTTGCTTGCTGTTGCTGTGACAACATCTCCTGACAAAAGTAACTTAAGAGAAGAAGGGGTTATTTGACTCACACTTTCAGGTTATAGTCCATTTATTTGGAGTAGTGAAGTCAGCAGATTCTTGACACAGTCATATCCACAACTGAGAGCAGAGAGAAAGTGGATGAACGTCCACTTGTGTTCAGCATATTTGTTCTTCTCTTTATGGAGTTCGGGAAGCCAAACCTAGGGAATGGAGCTGCCCCTTCTAGAATTTCCATATCTGTTAACATAATCAAGACAATTTATCAGATATACCCACAAGCCAACCTGATCTAGACAGTCCATCCTTGAGACGCCCCTCCAAGGCAATTTTAGATTGTATCAAGTTGGCAATTAAAGTTATCACAGCTTTTTTACCACCTTGAATTCCTACCCCCTGCCAAACTGTGGATGGGCCTTCCAAGTAGAAGTTCTGGGTCCTCAGAGGCAAAGAACCAGCAAGCACATCAGCCTAGTCTCATTCACATAAGGATGGCCATCTGGCTCTTTCATGTGGGCCTCAATTAGAGTGTCTCATTCTGTATATACTCAGTCTTTCCAAAAGCTAATATAAAATCTTACATCAAATCTGACGACTATTCTAGAGCCCACAGGTGTATCTCAGAGGGGACAGACATCACACCCATATAGTGAGTGACATGGAAATTTCCTGAGTGATGTGCAGTTTTCTGGGATGAAGATGGAAATATTCAAATGGCCCATAGATGACAAATAAGAACTGATAATCATTGCTTCACCCCAGGGAAGAAGTTACTATGGGGGACAAAGAGGACTATCATGGAACCACAACTTCCCCTGGGGAGACCTAAAGCAGGGCTAGCTAAGCTTTTGGCTCCTCTGAGCCGTACTTAGGAAAAAAAGAATTGATTTGTGCCAACCTGCACACCTCGAGTTGCAAGTATACTCACACATTCACTTCTTGTGACATGTGTTGTCATTTACAATGTCCATGCTTGTGAACCATGTAATTCAATTGCAAAAAGAAATATAAATTGAAGAAAACCAAATCTCACATTTTATATAGGCTCACAACTTTGTGAGGAGCTGCATTCCTAGCTATCCTCAACCACATGAACCCACACACTGTAGGCTGGACAAGCTTGTGAGGATGCCTTTCTAGGGTGTCATTCTAGTGATGGCTCTCTTCTTCCAGGATGATGCTTTCTTATTGTTCTCTAGCACTGGCTTCTCTCTCAGGTGCACTGGACGACCTCCTGTTAGTAGCTGATTTTCAGCTTCAGAAGAGTCAGCAAAATGGTTAAGGTCAACTTGTCTGCAAACTTGGATGTTCTCTGTTCACCTTTGCCATGGCGTTCTATTAACATGTAATTATCATGAGAGTGGTTGAGGTTGAATGAGAAGCTGAGGACTGAGAATGCAGAGGCCATTCATTTTCACTTAGGCCTAGGCCCATGGCTCTTACAACAGGTTAATGGATACCATATGCCAAAAATGACATGCACAGTTGTTGACAGTGAGGTGCTGTCTATCTGTTTTGGTTCAGGGCCCAACTCTGACACAGGCTAGTCCTATGTCCTGTCACATCCCCAATCTTGTCATGGTTTTCTTGTCAGGAATGCATTTAATATGGCAGAGCCTACTTCAATGGTATGGGGAATATGAACTGAGAGAATGATGGGCAGGACAAAGGATGGGGTCTAGCAAAAAGCATTGACTTCATGATAGTGAGAGTGTGGCTCAGGAGCCTGAAGAGCTGAAGGAAAGGGAAGAAGAAAGATAGAACCAGGAATGTCATTAAATCTTCACTGACAGGTGGCAGGGAGTAAACAGAACTGGATAGATGGGTTGATAGGTGAGCAGATGGATGGATGGGTGGGTACATGGGCAGGTACATGTGTGTGTGTGTGTGTGTGTGTGTGTGTGTGTGTATGTGTGTGTGTGTATGGGTAGATGGATGGCTGAGAAAGGAGATGAGTGAGTAGGAGATGAGATGAGGTGGGTAGGTGCAGGGGTGGAGAGAGAGAGAGAGAGAGAGAGAGAGAGAGAGAGAGAGAGAGAGAGAGAGAGAGAGAGAGAGAAGAAAAAGAGAGAAAGAGGTGGATGGCTATGTAGAAATATTGGCGAATGAATAGGTAGGAGGAGAGATGTACAGATAGACAGGTAGATTGCTGAACCGAGGAAAGAATGACATGTTGAGCTTTAGATCTCTTTGGAAAGTCTGTATTAAATAAGGTCAAGCAGTTTTTCTGTCTTATAAGACTTCTCAAATCTGTGTGAATGCTAGCAGCCATTTAGAATCTGAGAGAGAGAGAGAGAAAGGAAGAAGGAAGGGAACAGAAATGAGAGAGAGAAAGAGAGAGAGAGAGAGAATAAATGGTACTTTATTGACCATTGATCATTTTAACAGAGAACATCCAACATGTCTCTGCCATACAGGGTGTTATTTTGAAGATTCCAGACCAGCTCCAAGTTTCAGAGCAGAAAGTGGAACCAGGTGGTTCAGTCCATTCCTCAGCTGTATATGGATGGGATGGAGCAACTTCACTCCCAGAGCTGGAGAATACAGTATTTGAATCATTCTGTGCCCACTACAGGCACCTGAAGTACAGGAGGCAGGGGATATGGATAGGGCACCAAGGAATGTGCTAGGAGCAGCTGATTATTCAGTCCATATGGGAGAGTCCCCAGGGAATATTTGCTTGCCTCAAGCAAAGTCAACTCATTCTCCAACCCAGTTGCCATTCATCCCCAGACAGGTCAGAGGTCAGTTCCTGAAGCATTGCTGATCTCAGCAGAGATGGTGGAGGGGCTGATATTCTTAGATCTGCTCATTCAGCCAGTCAGTCTGGCTTTCAGAGGAGAATCAGGTCAAGAAGCGCTTAATGAACCAAGAGAAGCGTGTGTTATGTGCACGGCTGGGGGCTCAAACTTCTAACGATCATTAGCAGAGTCCTCGTGGATAGGCCTACTGGAATGTTCTTTGTGCATCTTCCTAACAATTTTGAGAGATGGGGCAATACTACTAGGGAGAGTGACATGTTGTCCCAGATTCTTTGGTTTGTTCCTGTTTTAAATGCGTTATTTAGTTCATGAAACTGTCACGTGAACTCACTTTATCATAATTTGTTTTTAAAGCTCTTCGCCATGTATAGAAGCTATACACATATCTTTTGTTAACATGTGTATTTTAATTTTTCATTTGGGAGATAGAAGAAAGTAGCATGTGGAGTTGTGAAGGCATGAGTATGAACTTGTAAGCGCACTTTATTTAACCAGTTAGCAGTGGAAAATTAACCAGTTAGCATTAGAATTTTGGGATCACTCACTTAGTGGGCCAAACCAGTTGCAGCTCATTCTGCTCTCATTAAGATAACAACCAGCAAGCAGGGGCTACCATTATGGGACAGTTCTCCAGCTAAACCCTTTAGAATATGGTTCATGTTTAAACCATAGCCTAAGGCCAGGGAGTTGTCTCAGTCAATAAAGCGCTTGCTTCACAGGTATGGAGACCTGAAATTTGAGTTCATAGGCCCCACATAAGAAACTGTGCATTATGGTACACATCTGTAATTCTAGGGTTGGTGAGAAGGGAGATAGAGATGGGCATTTGTGGAGCTCACTAGCTAGCTAGCCTGGTCAACATGAGGAAGTGAGAGACCCTGCCTTAAACAAAAGGTAAAAGTACTGGAGGCTAAGCACTTAAGGTTTTCTTCAGATGTCCACATACCGGCTGTGGAGCATACACATAATGCACATGTGTACATGTGTGCGCATGTGCAAACACACCACACTAAATTCTCTATCACTCCACTCTACCACTCTATAAGTTAGAATTACTAATCATATTCTTATGTGATGGGTACTCTGAGGGACAGAGACTTTGAATGATGTAGACTATAGTGTGTCCCATGAGGTGAACTAGAATGATGAGAAATGCTAGGTAGTGAAGGAATAAATATCAAAGCACCAAGAATAGTTACTGTGTTGTGGGTGGAGAGATGCCTAAAGGGTTAAAGGTGCTTATTGCTCTTTCAGAGCACCTGGGTTCAGTTCTCAGCACCCACATCAGTTGATGCACAATCTACTCTATCTCCATCCAATTCCCTCTGACCTTTGTGGGTACCTGCATTCATATGGTAAAGATAACCTCCCTTAGGCACATAAAGACAAATATGTACATAAAATAATTAAATATCTAACACTCATAATGAACTTGGCATCAATATGAGACCTTTTCTCAGATGAACTCACTCATGCATTTAAATTTAAAAGTATTTATAACAGGGGTTTAGGATGTGGCCTCGTTTCTTGGATGTAACTCTTCTCCCATGGTCCTCCACTGATGATGCTATTGTGATGGGGAGAGTTGCAACCAGAGGAAGTGCTGTTTGCTGGCCTAGTGTGTGCTGCCCATGGTCCGTGGAGGCTTTTCTATGAAGAGTTTCTTTCCTTAGTGTGCTATTTGAAGTCGCTATAATTCAGGTGTTGTGCTATATCATATCCTGGAGCCCATCTCCTCCTTTCTGAGAATTAACTCATTAATCTTTAGTTCACTGGCACTCTAGAATGTAAACATTACATAATAAGTCAAGGAATTTGATGCTGAGGTCTACGCCATATTCAGTTCTTCCAAGAAGGTCTTCTACCTTCACTGGGCAGAACTACAACGTCTGGTGGTGAGACACGTTTATCTCTGTTGGTTCCAGCTGCTCTCTGAATGTGGTCCTTCTGGACGAGCTGGCAGGTAGAAATAGCTGCTCTTTAATAATCAACAGGGCATATAGCTACAGGGAAAACCAAACCCTGGAAGAGAAAGCAGGGAAGGCCAAATGTAGTTACCCTGAATGGAAATTCCAGCCATATGTTTCCTGCCCTAGGACAAATCAACTAAGATGTTTTGGGATCTCAGCTGAATAGATTATAAAGCTAGGAAGTGGGGATACTATCTAGAAGATCTGATAAAAATAGCCAAACTTTTCACATTGTGACAGAATATTGCCATCTACAAGGTTTGTGCTAGAGAACTGTGCCATCAAGTTGAAAAAAGAAACCATTTGACTAGGAATATGAATCAGTTGATAATGTGATTACTTAGCATATAGAAAGCTCCAGGTTCAATCTCTTGAACCACGTATACTATGGGTGATAATCCTAGCACTTGGAAAGTAGAGGCAGAAAGACCAGGAGTTCAAAGCCACTGTCAGATACATGGTTATTTTTGAGGCTAGCCTGTGTCCCCTGAAACCCTGTTTCAACAAAAAGAACAAAAGCTCAGTGCTTTTAGAATCTGTGTGGCTGTGTGTTGAGCCAACTTCATTGCTGTCCTGAGCCACAGGGTGGCAAGCCTGCTTGCACCCAGATGCTTCCTGGGGGGGCTGGTGAATCTGTGAAAGCGAGTGTGTGAAGCATGTGCAAGTGAATGAATAGGCCGCCTGAGCTCTCAATGTCCACTTTGAAGGGACATTCAGGACCAGATCTGTCTTGAGAACCACAGATGAGAAGATACCCTACAGAGACATGTTAAAAACACTCCAAAGAATGAGATAAAAATAAAGTTAGTACTTCTGAGCACACTTCATGTGCCAGGGACACCCCCTTTACACATGTCATCCCACTGCCTCAGCATACCTGTGAAAAGGTATAGGCACTCTGTGTTACTGCTGTGGAGATGAGGGTTCCAGAGAGACTATGTCATCCTGGAAGAGATGACAGAGCCAACCTCTGATACCAGCCCTACAACTTTGAAAACTCCTATTATATCTGATGAGCCATGATGTCCCTGAGTCCATTGAGATGATTTTGGAGCTACAGATAGATCTTAGTTTCCTGAGAGACAGACTCTCCATTTTGCTTGCATGTATTCAGGAAATTTTTCTGCAAAATATTGTAGGATATTATATTTACGTGATCAGTAATTTGCCTTCCTTTTCTTTTCTTTTCTTTTCTTTTCTTTTTGTTTTGTTTTTATTTTTGAGATGGATTTCCTATATCCCTTCCTGACCAAAGACGCCCATAAACCTGTCTCTAAGTAGAAGTAGAGAACCTCCTGTCCCTACTTCCTGAACATTAGAATTGCAGGTATACACCGCCATACCTGGTTTGGGTGGTGCTAAGGATAAAACTCAGGGCTTTGTACATAGTAGGCAGGATCTCTAACCACTGAGCCATAGCCTGAGGCCTATCCAATCACCATTTTGGTTCAAGCACATACTACCCCTGGTTGATCACCCATTGAGTCATTATCCAATGTGACAACATTTGGAGCTAAGTGTAACACTATGATAATTCCAAAGGAAGATGGTCAATGACTTCTGCACGAGGTGATAGAGAATGCTTTGAAGAAAATGAGACCTTCCAATTATGCCAGCAATGTTAACCATGAAAGAAGGAAAGGAGAAAGAGATGAAATAGGAGGGAGTTTTTTGTCAGTAAATTTGAAAGGAAACTTGAAATATGGGAGTGTTCATAAAGGTAATTAGCTGGTGCAGGTTGCGTGCAAAAGAAGGGAAAGAAACAGAAAGGGAAAGAAAAACAAAAGAAAGAGAAGAGAAAAAGGAGAAAAAAAGTGCTTTATCTGGTGGACTTTGAAAGTTGAATATGGCCAGGTTCAAAAGCAATATCACCACGAACTTTGACTTCCCTAAGAGGTCTTCTGCTGCTCAACTTTGCTTGGAAAGGAATGGTGTAATTCAGTCATCTGTGAGACTCTGTGTGGTGACACACACATGCCCAGTCTCTGAAAGATAAGAAAAGCAGTTAACACAGAGAACAATCAAACTTGTTCAGCAACAAAGCAGAACTGATTTTTGTAGGGTTTATTTTGGGTGGTTAATCCATGGTGCATGAATCTCAGCTTCTTTGGGGGAATCTGACAAGAGGTGCTGGGAAGGCTGATGTAGACACAGCTTCCCTTAGGAAAGATACTGCTCCTTCTAAGATCTGAGTCATGACTCAGACAACGAAGTGGACCCCATTGTGTCTAAGTCCCCTAGATTCTCGAGAAGCACCATACACCTACACTTACACACTCCAACTTCAAATATTAGCTCTTTCACAGTGTTGAGACGTCATCCTCATCCTTTCTCTGGGCTAGATTTAGTCTCTTGGGGGATATCTACTGCTCACCACAGTCCTTAGGACATGAATGGCCTGACTTCCAGCTGACACTTTGCCTTGCCTGTCTCTCTCTCTATTTCTATCTCTATCTTTCCCTCACTCCCTCCCTCCCTTTCTCTCCTTCCTTCCTTCCCTCTCTCTCTCTCCTTCCTTCCTTCCTTCCTTCCTTCCTTCCTTCCTTCCTTCCCTCCCTCCCTCCCTCCCTCCCTCCCACCGTCTCTCGCTTCCCTTCTCTCTCTCTCTCTCTCTCTCTCTCTCTCTCTCTCTCTCTCTCTCTTTCTTTTTTGTTTTACTTTTCTTGAGACAGGGTTTCTCTGTGTAGCCCTGACTGTCCTGGAACTCACTCTGTAGACCAGGGTGGCCCTGAACTCAGAAATCTGTCTACCTCTGCCTCCCAAGTGCTGGGATTAAAGGCGTGCTTTAATACTGCCCAGATATCTTTCTTTCTTAGACAGGTGCTTTCAGTCTTTCTCTTCCCTACCTACCTTCCCCCTCCCTTCTCCCTGGCCTTGAAATTATAGTCTTCCCACATCAGCTTCCAAATTTCTACAGTTACAGGCAGGCACCACCATGCCTGGCCCATTTTACACTTTTAAGTGGTTTAAAACATTTACGGGAGAAAAATATTCCATGCTCCAGGAAAACCCAAGGATGTATAGTTTTCAATGCCTCTTAATAAAGTCATATGAAACCAGGCCCACAGTCATTCATTTGTACATGTCCCTGGATGCTTTTGTGTACACCCAGAGCAAAGTATTAAATGCCTGCGAATCAAAGAATAGGGCATTCACCATAGACATTTGTCACATATATACTTATACTTACTTAACATCTAGGGAGACCCAGGACAGTCAACACTATGTGGCCCTTCATTTTGAATACAAGGCATATGGGGCAGGTAGCTGTGCTTTCAGCCACTATTAGCACCATCTCTTTTTCTGTATTTTATTATCTCATTGTCTGTTTTTATGATTGTAAGTTTGCAAATTTTATCATGAGCTTAATATTGCATGTTGGCTATATAACCTCACGAAGTGTCTTTATCAAGCTCTGGAGAGTATGGAGCTACACAAAATGTAGCTTACTGTCTAGTGAATGAACCAAGGAAAAATCATAGCTTATCAATGTAACATGTACTCTGGGAAAATTAAGCAGTTGTTAGGAAAAAAAAGAGGCTTCATATAATTCACTTAATAGTGATCATTCATTCACTTTTTTTTTTTTGCTATTGGCTTAGAATACTGCAGGGATTACAACCATACAAGAATAATATGTAAGTGGAAAATCAGAATCAGAGACAATGGGGGTGACTGTGGTCAGGACTGGTAGTGGTTGAGATCGACAAGAATCTACATGTGCAGCCTGCGAAGGCTAGCACGTGGATAGTATTTGATCCTAATTTTTAGCATCTCATTTGATGCTAATTTTCCTAGCAGGGAAAGTAAAAAGAAATCCTCACCAAAAATTTAGCCTTTAGCTTTAGAGAGATGAAAGAAGATAAACAGAGACAGCAAACATTTTATAACACAATTTCCTAAAATAGAAGAAAGAAAATACTATATGTATAATGTATAATTATATGTCAGTCTACCCCTTATATGACACATTCCCATTTCAGTGTAACTTGAACCAGCAGGTTCTTCAATAAAACTGTGAGTATATACATGAATAATCCATATAATACACTATATTTGTTTATTAATGTCTTTATTTTATTTTATGTGTAGTATTTGCTGCATGTATGTGTACTAGGTGCGTGTTTGGTGTTTATAAAGAACAGAAGAATTGGAATTGGGAAGTATTGTGAGCTGCTCTGTGGATGCTAGAGATATACTCTGGGTCCTCTGTAAGAACTAGTGCTCTGAACTGCTGAGCCATCTCTCCAGCCCCAATTTTACTGATCTGTCTGTCACATTTATACAACCCCCCAGTTTCCAAAACACCTGCAGAAGTTTGCGCTTAGATTCTTCTATATCTGTTTAATCAAGATATAAATATGTCAGTTTATGCCCTAAATGAATAAGTTGTGTGTCCTGCCTTCTGACACCCTTTACAATACTGGAGAGCCAAAATTCAGTGTGCCTAGGACCTTTCCTCAGCACTGAGGAGTGTCTCTATATCATGATTGTCAACAGGAAGCCAACTAGAAAACACACCCATCTCGTGGTGATGTGTCTGTCCTTGCTGCTAACTTCTCAGAAATCTGGTTTTGAAAGTCATGGTCAGAAGCTAAAGTTAGAAACAGTATCGGGCGCTCGTATATGATGGGTCAGCGTGCAGCTGTTTGAGGGGCTTTCGGGATTGCACAACATGGCCACTCCGATGCACAGGAATCAATTACAGAGAAACCTTGTCAAGATGGCCAAACCTCCAGCCTTAAATAATTGAATTCTCTGCCAAACCCTGTCTGCTGTCGTTATCTAGAAATGTAATTATGTAGCTAAATCAAGCAACTAAAATTAGTGTAGTGTAAAAACACCTTGGGTATCCGAAAGTGGACAAATTAACACTGGGCTTCGAGAAAGCCAATAGTTGGGTATGTGTGGTGGTGTCTGGAGCTCTTGCTGATCATCATTTTGACAAAATCTATATTGTGCATCCTATTGAGAGAGAAAAGTGGTTTGTGGCAAGGATGTACCTGATTTGAAGGTGACATTGTGTGTGTGTGTGTGTGTGTGTGTGTGTGTGTATGCCTGTATGCCTGTATGTGTCCAGAAGTCAATGTCTGGTAAATTCCTATAACCTCTTCTTTCTTCTTTTTTGAGACCATGTCTCTCATTGCATACAGATTTCACAGATTCATCAAAACTAGTTGGCTATGAGCCCCAGGGATCCTCCTGTCTGTGCCTCATGAGTGCTATCGCTGTAGGCTGATCCTACCATGCTTATCACATAGGTCTTGGGTCTCTGAACACAGGCCTTTCTGCTTACTCAGTATTTTACCAGTTGAGCTATCTGCCAGGCGTGATCTTCAATTGTCTTCAGACCTTAATTCCTGAGAGTTCCATATTACTAGTTTCAAAGTTGGGTAGTACTAAGTATGCCCATGTATTTCCTTGTATGAGAAGTGGGAATATGGCAGTTTATCATCGTCTGAGCCCTCACGTCTGAAGTCAAAGATGGGTGAATGGGAAGAGCAGAAACCATGGCAGCTAGCTACCTATATTGCACACTGCAAGGAAGTGATAAGATACCATGCCACTGCCACAGGTCCAAATGGGTCTGGAATCTAGGAGGCAAATGAAGATTTTAAAGACTGTATAACTAGGAAAGAAACACCCCAGCAACAATGATTCCACTCCATGGAACCGATCTTTCCAAGTAAAGCGTCTCCAGCTCTCTCTGTGCATACTTCTCAATATCTTTCGTCTCTGGGGGTGGGTCATCTTTGTTTAATATCTTGCAAATTCATGTATCACAGCTGGAAGACACACATACCAGTCACATGAAATCCCTTCACAGATGAAACACAGCACCAGCAAGTCCACACCTACTCTGTGGCCCCAAGATAGTTATGACTGCAACCTAACACATTTCTAGATCACACGTCACAGTGCAATGTCAGCTAGACAACTTCTCTAGTGATTTTGTGTGAGGGTTTTTTTTAAACTCAACATTGCCTCCTACTGGCTGCAAAGTGGCTGCCTAGAGTGAATCTGGATTCCTGTTGATTACCACTTTGCTTCCTGGATCTGGGGTTAGCCCCTGCATCAGAGATGTGGAAGAATGGAACCCAATAACTCGCAAAGCTAATTTACTCAGATTTCAGATATTATTTTGTTATTCAAACTGAAAGTGGGTGAAGAAAGGGAAGAAAGTGAGTCGAATGTTTTGAGACAGTTTCCTGTAGCCCAGGCTGGCCTTAAACTTGCTACACAGGGGAGCTCCCAATTTTTCTATACATACTTTCTGAGTTCTAGGACAATAGAGGTTTGCCACCACACACTGAGTATTCTTAGATAAATTTTGATCAGCTGCCCACATGAACCTGCTATATTTGAGTGTTATTGTTCTTGTTTGTTTGGTTTTGTTTCTGTCCATAACTGTGGGGGTATGGGTATAGGCGTGAAAATGTATGTGCTGTGTTTAAAGGGTGACCTCCAGGTATCTTCCATTATTGCTTTTTGTTTACATCTTGAGAGAGGGTCTTTCACTAAACCACTAAACGTGGATCTTTCTGCTCAGGTATGCTGGCTCTCCAGTTGAGACCCAGCATCCTCCTGTCTCCGTTTTCCCAGTGCTGGGAATACAGATGTGTGATACATTGCCTGGCTTCTTACATGGGCACTAGAGATTCAAACTCAGGTCCTCATTCTTATATAGCAGTATATAAGTTTACATAACAATCAGTTGCAGTTTAGAACTTAAATCTAGGCTCTGGTGATGATTTATGTGGGTAAAAATTTAAGTTCTCTAAGACGCAATTGTCATGTAAGCTTACACATTTCTATTCCTTATTCTCTCTAAAACTCTCATGTAGACCCAGCCCCTTGCAATTTGGCCCAGTTCCTCAGGACAAATGCCTTCTCTTTCCCCTCAATTCCCTGTCACTCCATCTCCCTCGCTCTGAGAACTAAATTAATGAAGAGTATTTGGTTAGTCATGTTGGGCAAGCTGCTCCCAAAATAGCTCCTTCCATTTTGGTAGCTCCGACCCTGCAGCTGCCGCGTCCCTTCCTTGTCTGGGAAGAAAACTTTCACATTAAGAGTTGCTGATGCAGGATTTTCTTTCCTTTCCCCTCTCCGCCGCCTGTGGATGAGCACTTGGCTCCTGACAGAAGCGATTTGGCTCTCGGCTTTGTAGTTGAGAAGAAGTTGGGTCTATAGATTTCTTTCCCCCTCTAACTCTCTATTGATGTGTTCAGCCTTGGAGGGAATAAAGCCTCCATTTAAAGCATGTTGGCGTCGCAAGGAGTCCTTCTGCATTCTTATGGCGTGCCTATGATTGTGCCTGCTGCCCCCTACTTCCCGGGACTGATGCAGGTAATTCATGGCTTTTGCCAGCAAGTAACTTAACTCCAGAATGCTCTGAGTAATAATTGGAATTTTTATGGTTGAGAAAGCAAACACTTTTAATACAGGAAGAGAAAAAAAAAGCTCTCGTGTAGTCAAAGGAAAGACAGTAGGAAATCAAAAAGATGGATCACCTTAATCTGGCTATTGACATCTCTCATGGATGAATAAATGGTGTAGTTGAGCTGTATTTGCTTGTATTGATCTGGGTGCTGTTTAACATTCATGCCTCTGCTTCGGGAGGTTGACCAGGGGGCAAAAGATTTGCTCTCTTCCCTAGATTTCCGAGGGACTGGGTCTCCCAGAACAGATGATGAGGCTCAGTAACTTATCATGATGTGACTTGCTTAAAGGCTTTAACCCCAGAAACAGAAGGGCAGGAAATACAGAGTGCTGCCGAGGACACCCCATACAGGTTGTCTATTTGCAGAGAAGCTCCCCCTTCCAAATCTAGAGGCGACCCACAAACAAGAGGGAACACTGAGAGTGGTTTCCTTAGGAAGTTCAGAGGTTATTCTGGAAATCCCATGCCAACTGTTTGTATTCTCGGCATCCAGGGAGAAGTTGGGATGCCCGCCGTTTTGACTGCTAAGGCTATTATTCTGTGTGCTGAGAGGTTTGTGTGCTAGCAAGAAAGTGCGACCTGTTTCTTTGCCTTATTGTACCTCTTTGCTGTCACTCAAACTCATTGCTTCTGGGTGTACGCCTGCAGTTCTCTGGAAAGCCAACATCCACTTGTGATAGAAGTGGGTCATTGTAGGAAGCAAGTGGCTATTTGTTGCTGTTCTTTAGAAATAAGCAACCCTGGGTAATAAATCCTAAATCTCCTTTCTGTGGGAAAGAAAAATTAAATATATGCAGTACAACAGTTTAGATTTTCTCCTGTAGCCCCACCCCTACCCAGCACTCACTGAGAGTTCTATAAAACTCTAATTCATTAATGACAACTTCTGTGGAGGCTCTTGAACAAATACTCTTCTTGTTCTGTGACTATGACTGTGACCATTTATTGACTGTCAGAAGCTGGGTGGTGGAATCTACTCAGCAGTCAATCCAGATAGCACCAGAACTGCCAATTACCCTGGATGTATGCTATTGCTATGCTATATGCTTCTATGCTATAGGTAAACAGGCCAGGCAGAGAATGCTTCTGACAACAAGGAAAGGAACTTGCGGCCAGATGGTGACATGAAACTTAGGACTTGAAGGTGAAGCACAGTAACAGTGCTTTTGGCTTCTGTTGGAAATTTGGGGTGAAGGTCAAAGGCTGGAGTTTTGTCAGCCCCTGTGCTGCCCTATCCGATAAATAATTACAAGCAAATCGCTCATTTCACTCTGTGCTGATTGATGCTGAAATTGCTTTTGAAAGTTCTCATAAGTTCCTGTTATAGATTAAGTGCTGGTGCAGGAGAATAACGGCACCCACAGAAATGGGTGAATGTAATCAGGTTTAATGGACTCGAGAGCTTGTTGGGAATTAAATAACTATCGATTTGCTGGGATGTTTCTGTCATTACAAAATGCCACTCTGAACGTATTACCCCAATGATAGATGAGAAGACGCCAGAGCCAACTGAGAGGCTAGGAAGGTACTATTTCTTCCTCTTTGGCAGAATGTTCAAGAAACATGACTGGTTAGTTTGTATTGGAACAGTTATTTTACTTGCAAATGTTAACCTGATCCATTTTCATTTGTTTCCCCCCAAAAAAACTTCTGAACTAGTGACCCACAGTCCTTCTGGGTGTGTCAGTGAGGAGCCTCTCTGATGGACCCATTCCACCCTTCCCCTCTCCTGCACACAGAGCACACTGCAAGGCTGTGCCCATGAAGGTGCTAGCCATCTTGCTGCTTTGTGGAGGCTGGGCTAGTTGGCTCAAAGAAACTAAAGCCCCTCCCATTGCAGTTCTGTTCATAAGGAAAGAATGTGGCATGATAGAAAGAGGTAGGGAATACTAGTGCCCTTCTACCTTTCAGTTTGCACTTCTTGCCCTAGCTATGTTGGCCCTTAGCCATGAGGAGTTTCACCCCAAGTCAAGAATAAAGGCCCTTTTGCCAGGATTCAGATTTTTTTTTTAGCAACTTAAAGATATCAGCAAGACAACAAAATGATGAAGACTGTGGACCTGTCCTTGCTAGGATTCCTTGTGCTGGATATTTGGGAACAGCATCAATGGTTATGTACAAGGGCCACTGACGAGCTGCTTGAGATACTATTCACAATTTCACAGTCTTTCCAAACTCAACAGCCAACAGTCCTATTGCCAAAGATATTCCTTTTTGAATTACTCTCTGAGACACTTTTGAAATTTGGGTCAGCATGGCCCAATTTTTCTGCAGTTAAAGAAAAAATAATTTGCATTTTTAAGTGTTAAGAGAGTACCTGACTCGTGTTGCAGTCAGTGCTTACAGACATGTCCTTACACGCCTAGTGAGGTCCCTCTTATGGCCTCTTCTTTGAAGTCAGTCCCATAGATAACATGGGATTTCCATTTCTACTTTCTGTTTCTCTGGAAAGCCAGTGTCAACTATATTATATCCCACGCTCCCATTATTTTATGTCTAAACGCATGGAGTAAACAGACAAATAAGACAAGTATGGTTTTTTTGTTTGTTTGTTTCATTTTGTTTTCTTTCCTCTAACTACATAGATAATCATGCAGTGGTTGTAGGCTAAACCAGGTTGAATCATTTTACAGGTAGTAAGAGGTCAAAAGGAAGCAGGGAGGGGGGGGGAGCGGCGGGGGCGGGGGATGATGATACTGAGCACACTGTGCAGATCATGACTTTTCACCCTCAATGCAGAACCCAGGCATCTTCCTTGGAACCTCTCTTTAGTCCTGCATTCCATGTGCCATCTTGGTTCACCACGGGGTTGACTGAGCTGCTATTGTTATAAGAAGTCAAGTCCATTGGCAAAGTCATGTTTGATTCCAAATGCTAACTAACAACAGGATTTCCTTAAGCCACGGGCCATGCTCACACAGTGACAAATGGTGAAGTCAAAACAGTGGCTTCATAACTCATTTGTGTGTTTGCTTATCATTTGAGTATAGTGCTTCTCAGCTTTATGGAGCAATCTTATTACTTATCTACAGCCCTGATGTACATATCTGCCTGCACATATGACTAAAGCAGCCTTCCTCTTATACAAAGTGACTCTCTTGAGGTCCCTGTAGACCTCAAAGATGATGGCTTCTGAAATGACATCATTTGCAGGAAAATGGGTAGAACTGGAGATTATCGGACTAAAAAAGATACAGCAGAAAATCAGAAAGACAGATAAGCTTTCTCTCCTTTGTGCATCCTAGATTATATGTATATGTATGTATATGTATGCATAAAGTATATGCAAAAAGGAAGAACACATCTGTTCCTAGGTAAAGTACAGGAGAAAGTTTATTGTAGATAAAAGGCAGAGAATAGCCAGAGGCAAAGACATCTGGAAAAGTCCAGAGTGGACATAACCCTGAGCCATAGAGGTGGGGATGTGGGAGAGGCAAGGGGAGCCAGGGATAGCAGCCAAGAGGGCAAAGTTTACAAAAGGGATAGGTAACCAAAATGGCTGGATTGGATAGGGAATAGCCTCTGAAGGAGGGGAAGCCCAACACCTGGGCTAGAGAATTTGGGGAAGAGGACAGGGTATGCCAGCCATACCTTGTAACAGGTAGGGAAGGGAGTGTGCTGTGCTCAGAGAACCTGGTGGCCAGGTTTGCATTGATATGTTACATAGGCACCTCAGCCATTTGTCCCAGGATTTGAGGTTAGACACATACATGTACACACAGGCATATGGCATAGATGAAGTAATGAAGCCACTATAAAAGAGATTAGTGCTAACTGGAATGGAAGGGAGGGGAGAATGAGTGGATAGATTTCATGATAATGCATCACATACATGACTAAAGGTGCTTGAAGCCCATCTGTGTATCCGATGGTTGTATACTGACACACAATATTGGTTATCTGTTATGCAGAAAAGCAACTAACACATTCTTTAGAGAAACTATGGTACCATAGAAACTAAGGTTTTTCTTCTTGAGTTCTTAGTCTTGTTAATAAAAGAATTTAAAAGGGGACTCAGAAGGAATCCCCAGGACAGTGTTGAACAGAGTTTGAAAGAAAAACAACAGGGAAGGAAATCAGTGAACCTGGGCAACTTCTGGCTGGAAAGAAATGCAGAGGAAAAGAGAAAACCCCACTTTGGCATGTTCTGAAACCGGAACAGCAAACAGCTGTCTGGTGGCAGGGCCGGGTGGAGTGGAGGGAGGTAGGACCTTCAGAGAAACTGTGAAGAATCCCAGAGTGTTGGGGAAAGCTTGCTTGGGATTTGGCTTGTTGTCCAAAGAAACGGTGGAACGTTACTCTTTTCTGAGCATCTGATACAATCTGGAAGGGATCAGCACATTAGCTTATTATAGGATACTTAGGCTGCTTCTTCTCAAATCCACTTTTGGTTGGTGCAGTGGGCTCCTGGTCAGATGATTGATAGGATATCTTGGTTTGAGTTTTAAAACCAGGATAAAGATAGAACATAACGCTTTGGGTCCCCAGGTCTCTACCCAGAGGTAGAAACTTAGTTTCTATGTGCCTCAGAGGAAGTAACTTTAACTGGCCTCAAGGAACTTTACATACCTGGAGCTTTTCATATCATAATTTAAATCCCTAGAATGGCTTCCATTTGTAGAGTTACCTGAGCAACAGGACTGAGGGTTCCATCTGCAATGGCCTCCGAGGCTGTGAATATCTATCTGTCTGGCTACCAAACATACGAACACATTACTAAGCAATTCCTGCTAAGTTATGCACTACAAGAAAAGATTCTATCCTAGAGAATGAGAGGTAGCAGTCTTGGGAGTCTTCCCAGGTGTCCATTCACCTACTGATCCTTGTAAATCTGCTTTTGTCAAGCCCTAGGAGGGGCACCTAGAAGGCAAAAATGACACCACCATCATTATTCACAGACTAGAGGAAGAAATAGTAGATCATTCCTAAACTATAAAGACAGCAGAAAGAAGCATGTGTGTTCAGAGCTAATGTCTTAGATACATCAGTAACTTAATTTTTTAATGAGTAGTATTTATTCACCAACCAATACTTACAATTCTCAATTCCAAAAAATTCTGAAACCAAAAAATTTAAGGCCTGAGACCAAATCTCACCCAGGAATAAGACTTGACCAGAAATGGCTAACATACAACTATTTATACACTATCCCAGTCAGCATGAATATTCATGTCCCTTGCAGGGGGAATGTTTATGTGTTTGGTGTTGGTGTCTGGGTGTTGCCCCAGACTCTGCTGAAGGTTTTACATAATCAGTGCTTCCAGTGGAATACCTTTCTGAAAACAAAAACAGCACAAAAGAAAAATGTAAATTATGAATTACAGGTGACCCCAGAGGTCTCAGTTTGGGAATCACAGCCTTATATTTTCACTCATCTTTTGTATATGGAGAATGTGGGACTCAGAAAGAGGGAATAAGAACACTGAGGTCCCAAAGAATCCCAGTGGTGGAGTCCAGATTTAGACTGGGTTTGCTGAGTGAGCACCTTCTCTTTTCCTGGGAGATCCAGCAATAAGCACAAACATGCATTTCGAGAAGAGAGAGGGAGGAGACCATGCCTGATAAGTGGACAGTTCCAATGACCGAAGTGGGACTAGAGCTGGATAAACACCAGTTGGCACTCTCCAGAGAATTTGTCAGGCTAAGAGAGCCTCCTCCTCAGTAATTTTTGCCATCTTACTTGCTCAGTGAAATGTGATGACATTCCGATTCCAAAAGGGCAAGATGTAAGCCAAAGGAGCTGGGAGGAGCCTCAGAAACAAGTCTCCCACACCCTGAACTTGTCCCTGGAGGAATGGGCTCCTGTAACACTTTACTGTGGATCTAGAACAGTGGTTCTCAACCTTGTGGTGACTCCCAACCATAACATTATTTTCATTTCTACTTCATAAATACAATTTTGCTACCATGATGAATTGTAATGTAGATAAGTGTCTTTTACAATGGTTTTGGGCGACCCTTGTAAAAAGGTCATTTAACCCCACCAAGGGCTGCAACACATAGGTTGAGAACCATTGTCCTAGATGGTAAATGCCCATCTGTGGAGTGCCTTTTACTCCTCAACATTCTTTACCAATGAGATAGTAATGTTCCCAAAGGCCAAGTGTCTTCTTTTTTTTTTTAATTTTATTTTATTTTCTAAGGTTTTTTTTTTATTTACATTCAAAATCATTTCCCCTTTCCCGTTTCCTCCCTCCCCAAAAGTCCCATAAGCCCCCTTCCCTCCCTCTTTTCCCCATTCAAACCCCTCTCATTTCTCTGTCCTGGCATTCCCCTACATCCAGTCTTTCCAGGACCAGGTGTCTCTCCTTTCATCTTCTTGGAAATCTATTGATATTCGAATTGTGTCTAGGGTATTCCGAGATTCTGGGTCAATATCCCCTTATCAGTGACTGCATACCATGTGTGTTCTTTTGTGATTGGGTTACCTCACTAAGGATGATATTTTCAAGTTCTGACCATTTGCCTAGGAATTTCGTGAATTCATTGTTTTTAATTGCAGAGTAGTATTCCATTGTGTAAATATACCAAGTGTCTTCTTACACTTCCACTTCCCATAGCTTGAGCTTTCAAAATCTGCTGAGGCACATCTCTCTGCTGTGCACACCAACCCTAGGCTCTGTGTATTTTGAAGCAGCCTCCTTGTGTTGGCAGAGTTTTACAAGAATTCTCCATCCTTTGTGTGGAGCTACTAGAAATTACTGAACTGCTCATTTTTCTCCACAGAGGAGAGCCTGCCCTCTAGAAACGCAAATAAATGGGCGGAGATCCTGCAATACATTTGCATTTGTTTCTGATTGGACTTAGAAACAACTCTGCTAATTTAGTGGCTGCCATAGCCCTTTTCCATTCTCAGTGGCATTTCTGCCCCCATGATGTGCTCTGCCTGTTTAGGGAGTCTGTTGATTGGGAAAGACATGAGAACGGACACCTGATATAAATGCTGGCGGTGCCATTTACTTTGTGACCACTCCATCTTAGTCACTAAGTGACTTTTCTGTACTGCCAATGAGGCCGTGTCAACAGTGAACTAAATTAAACAGTAAGAGAGGTGGCAAGGAGAATTTAGAGTCAAGCAGGGTTCAGGTTGATAAATTAACTTTGGCATAAACTAAACCTGTGGCCTTAGGCTTGTCAGTTAACCTCAACATGCCTCAGTTTTTCTCAGCTACTATATCAAACCTGGAAGAGCCATCTTTCAAAGTTCTCTTGTGCATTTGATATAGTCTCTTCGTTTGGCAATTATTTGTTGATTATCTGTAATGAGCAGGACTGAGAACTAAGAGAGGATGATGAGGACACATAGAAGAATTATAAGGAGTATAGATTGTATAGGAAGGATCATACTTTATCCATATCTAATTGTGTATATCTATATACTATCTATCTATATATACACACATACATATGTATATATTGTATTATAAAGAGAGAAAAGAATACTGTGTGCACTGAATGAATACTCTTTTATATGTAAGGAACAAAAATCTAAATCTTACTGGTTTGAGAGAATAGTTTCTACTCTTGTAAACTTCAGGCCCAGTTGAATCCAGGAGCTCAGATAACAGAAAAACAGTCTCTCTCCTGTTTACACAAGTAGCTGCTTCTCAGTCTTCCTTAATATGAAGACACTGAGGTGAGTGGTGGAAACATCTGTCTTCAGGCATCACATGGAAGGCCACCTTATGTGTAACAAAGTTGGACATTAAATATAAAGGCATGTCATTGCCACATGGTGACAAAGTTGATTGGCAACATTTCTAAACCTGCATCCTACCTCATATTAGAGGGTTTCTTCCCCAGCTGTCCCAGCAGAAAGTGCAAGGTTCAGCATCCTTGGCTGATGCTAGAGTTTGGCTCACCCACACCTGAGCTGAGTGAACTGGAAATAGAGGACCAGTTAGGGAACTATTAAAATAGTTGGTGCTAGATGGATAAAGCCCAAATTCTTTTGACCAATGAGAATAACAGTGAAAGCTCTTACACTTGAACATGTCCTTCCTCCCTCATAGGACACATTCTATGCACCAGGATAAAGTAGATGTCAGATTGTCATCTGGAGACTAAGTAGCCCATATTCATGGGGAACTTGCTCCATCTTTCTAGCCCATCAGCTTCTCTGCTAATGGCCAGATATAGCTGCTTTACCCAGCCTCTTCTCCCCTCAACTGATGAAAGTGTAGCTGGGACCACTTCCACTTTTTTATAGATGAGAACCTCACCATCTAGGGAAGTCAGAAAAACCCTGAGATATCCACCACCATAGTAACTGAGCCAAAATAGGCATCTTAGAACAAGAAACTCTTACTATTTATATTAGCCATGCATAAACCAATATATACCATTTGCACAAATATATATATATATATATGTATATATATAGTAATATTTTAAGGCATAAATAATATCCTGTATATGAATATGTGCATGTGCCTGTGTAGGCTAGAGGTTAACTTCAGGTGTCTCACTTGATCAATCTCCATCTTGTCTTTTTTTGACACAGGGTCTCTCATTGAACCTAGAACTCATCAATTCAGCTAAGCTGCTAACCAATGAGCTTCATGATTTTACCTTTCACCATACCTCCACCCCAATGCTGGTGCTATAGCTGTGCACCGTTTTGCCAGATTTCATGTGGGTGTTAGGGATCTAAATTTGAGCTCTCATACTTACACAACAGACTGTTTATTAACCGAGCTACACTTCCATCCCCTATATGTGATATTCTCAACTATACATCCTATTCTGTTCCTATCTACAGAAGGAAATCTCTAAAGTCAGGAAGCAAATCAAAACATTAGTGATAGACTCTGAAATACTATGGACCTTCCATCATTCCAGGGCACTTGCAGATGCTAGTGGCATACCATGCCCTGTTTCATAGAAATATACTTTTTAAAAATTAAATTATTGAAGGAACTCTGTCAATCTTTGTGATTAATATCTGTCCTATAAAAGGTATGTATTTCTACAGCAGCTATCTGTCATGTTGATCATTTCAAAGGCATGCTATATAAGCAAATGTGCTTGTTATATGTTGACACAGTCCAGGGAGTGCTGGAAGACCTGTGGATTTTACTTTCTAGTTGATGCTTTGGATACATCAATCTGAGCCCTTGGCAGTGAGGCACCTCTTCCCTATCTTTTAAAAGTTGTTTCTGGTAAACAACTTTTGTGCTTTGCCTGGCTGATCTATGATGGAGATACTTATCCATATTTGTGTTTCTCTCCCATCCAAAGATAGACCTAGCACACATGTACTCTGGAGGACAAGGAGCCAGTGTGTCTACTTGGTCAGCTGCAGAGCCTATATGGTGGGCACAGACATGGAATGCCACGCTCAGGCCTTTCTGGGTAGCTGGATCTGTAGTTTTCAGCAATAGGCACTTTCCAAATGGAGCACTTTGAGCTTTTAAAAGCAGAAGGTAGAGGCTCCATATAACTCATTCATAATGCCTGTTTATTGATTATGGGGTCCATATTGAATTTTCCTTTAAGTTATGAACACTGAGATGATGAGGTGGAAGATGCGTTCCCAGAGGTCACATGGAAAGCCTCCTCACAGGTAGCAAATTTGAAAATTAAATACAACAGTTTTGCTGTAGGTCCCTAGGTCCAACAAATAGATGACATCTTTACCACAGCTGGATATGAAGTCAGGTTTGATGACAATTCCAGGAAGCTGTTCATCCTTTCTGAGGAAGAGTAATTCTGATACTCCAGAAAACATAGGTGTTAGTAGTTTCTGTTTGAATATTTTTGACGTTGGGAAATATTGAGGGGTGAAGTAGACTAGAGGAGTGGCCTGAACCCAGTCTTGCACCTAGCTCAGAGTAACGCAGAATTCAAGACCTGCTGCTGTGGATGTGGCCCTTGGGCACCCTACTTTCCTTCTCTAGTTTCAGTGATACACTGCAAAGCACTATCTCTTCTCAGTTAGACAAGGGAATGTAAAAGGAAAGAGAAATTCATAGAGACAAAAATTAAGTGTGATGGTGGCCTGCTGGGTGTGGCCCTGGATAAATTCCTTGACTTATATAAGCCTCTACTTTTATGTCTGTACAATGGAGTAATAACAATGTACACTGTCTTTCAAGACCACTTTCAGGATTCAGAGTCCAAAAGTGACCCTTCCGGAGGGCTTTGTAGGCAGTCATGGTGGCATTAAGATATGATGTCATACCTAGAATTTTCTATTCAGTCCATTATAGTTGTCAATAAAACTCCTGACTGTCACACCTCATCTGAACTTGTGAGTGGGGAGAGGCCCCCAAATCCTTCCCAGGGGCCTGAGAATCTGCTGAGCTGCGCCAGATCTCAGTGGGAACACCCCCATCTAATGGTGAATTGGCTGTTGCCTTGTTCAGGTGTCAATTTCCCATCTGTACTGTCATGGCTGTGGATAAAATGCTATAGATGGGGTGAAGGGCATGGCTGCATTTCTCTAATGTCAAAGCAGGTTCTTTCCAAGTGGAGCTGCCCAGCTTAAGGTTTAGATCACAGAGTGCCCTGAAGAAAGGCTGAATGGACAGTCATGGAGCCTGACATCTGTGGGAAAATTGAGATAGGGTCTTCAGTAACACAGGCACTTGAGGCCAGAATGACATGATCCCTGATGCGTCTGCTGGAATGGCAGACCTTTAGCTTTTTTTTTTTTTTTGAGGGAAAATGACTCCAGTGGTTGGTTTTCATATACAATCATAGTTTTTTCAACAGCAGCTGTTAGAGTTTATGCATTTAGTATGTAGCTGGCCACCTATGAGGCCTTTCACCTGTGTTTCACCCTATCTCTTAGATGGGATGAAGACCATTGTTCACTTGTAATGTATGAAGCCCACTGTACCCTTCCCTCTGCCAAACTAGCTGGGAGAGCTGAGACACCTAGACATGGGGCACGTAGGAGAGGTCACAGTTCTCCATCACACTGAGAAAATATCTTTCCACTCTTGTTCCTGTGGAACAGGCTGGAACTGGGTGGCATGGGTGTAATCTGCCCTTTGTGGTCGGGAAGAGAGGCCCATCTCATCTCTTCCATGTGGCTACAGCCTTCTGGGGACAGACTCTTTAGTACCACCCACAGCCCTGTTCTGTAAAGCTCCTGGCACACTGTGGGCGCTTAATAAATGTTAAATAATGAGAATAGCTCCCATCTGTCAGTGCCTGGTGGCAGGGAGGATGGGCGAGTGCCGAGTGGTACTGGGCAGCTGGTGGGAAACTCTTTGTGTGTGTGTGTGTGTGTGTGTGTGTGTGTGTGTGTGTGTGTTTGAGGTTGGGAGACTATAGCCCTGAGATGTTCAAGGTCCCTCAGCATTAAAGTGGCTCCCACTCCTCTAGAAGTCAGTGTGTGGACAAGTGCCTTGTCAGTGCGGGCACTGCACCAATCCTGTCTGTCTGCATTGTTTACATGGACCCAGGCCCAGTAGTTGCTTTTCTCATGGGAAGCTAGGCTCAGGAACATGTTGATCAACAATGCAGGGGCTTTGTTGAGATTTAAGAGAGGAGAGAAGGATTGGCCCTTGGAGCAGACGGCACCATAAATTCCTGCTTTTGTCATTTTCTTGGAGGAAAATGCCTCCTGGGACTTTTCACATTTAGTCATAATTCTATCAACAGTGACTGCTTGATTTCAGGCATTACTGTGTACCAGCCCACATATGAGGTCTTTTACCTCCAGTATCTTATCGAAGCACTGTGTTTTAGTTAAGCAAAACAGGCTATCAAGAGGCAGGATTGCAGAGGTGGGGACTGGAGAACCGGCCAACTGATTCATCTTCTGACTCCACCCTTGAATGGTCACCTTTGTGACCTTGGGTGCACATAGCTTGAACTTGAACTACACTCTTCTTTATCCCATTCGTTGTTAAAGGTGACATAGTCTGTGAACAGCATAGCAGTTGCCCAGACTCCAAATGTATTTCCAGGCTTATTGCTAAGTGCACTGCAAACCCACCAAGGCAATGCTTAATTCATGGTCTGATGGTACCGGTTATAAGTCTTCTCCATGTGGCAGCTAGTGCTGTGTGCTTTCCTAGAGCTAGGTTTTCTGGTTAAGAATAAGCTTTGATTTTCATTAGAAAGTTCCAGAGCCCCTCTGCTCTGTAGTTCCTCTTAGCTACCATGAACATGTGAAAAAAATGCCTCAGCTTCTACATCCTTCTCTATGATATCAGTTGTTCTTAACCACTGAAGAAAGAATCTTGGTAATACACTTTCAATACTATCATGTACAGAATGTCTAAGAAAAGAGTAAAAATAATTATCCATAATTGTTATATCTATCTAATAAAGACATGTGCTAGTATTTAATCAATATACAAGATACATATGATATAGTGTTATATACACCTTGGAACATTATTCATTTAGTCATTATATATTTATATTAACATTAGCATATAAAAGATAAAGGTAACATAATATACAATTCATATATAATATAAAATAGTCATTATTCTTATTTCTACTGCTTTTGATACAGCTGCTACTCACTCCATTTAGAGTTTTCTCTAAAATATTTTTTTTGTTTTGAACCCTTCTGAAGATTTACTTTGAAGAAAAAAGGGAAGCCAGGCACTGCAGTCATGCCTATTAAGTCCAGCACTCAGCAGACTCAGGTAGGAAGACCACAAGTTCCAAGCCATCTGCAAGCCAGAGCTACCTGGAAGACCTTGTCTCAAAGATTAAACAAACTAATATGTAGATATTTTTCAAAGGAAAGGATGGACAACCAACTAAACTGTCTGCCTATCTTAGTAGGGATGAGGTGGAGAGGGCTGGCCCTGGTTAGTTGGCCTGTGCTTTGTGGGATTCTAGAGTAGGAAGTAGAGATGGTGATGTTACCATGCTCTATAGGGGAGCAGTTGTGTCTGTGCTCAGCACAAGTCACTTTGAGCAGAAGATTTTCTGTGCTGTTGTCTGGTCTCATCAGTTTCTTCCTCAAGTCCTGCAGCTTCCTGTCAGGAGGGCTTGTTGCTCAGTGGAAGTCAAGATCCTGGGGGGGAAGGATCACACCAGGACAAGAGCTATTGATATAGGGCCAGGAGGAGACCTCTGGGAAATGGGTCCTCGTAGCTTGGTTTACAAGACCATCTTTGAAGTTATCAGTGTCTAATGCCACTGGAGATACAACTTCTTGTTCCCCTCCAAACACACACAATCTATCAAATATGTCAGTTACTCCAGGGACATCAGACAGCCCGCAAGCTGTGTCTTCCTCCCTTCCACAGCCACGTGCTTGTTCTGGTGAGAAGAGAAAACCTGGTGATGCATGCTCTCTGGGAGGTTTCGGTGGAACATGGGATATGCATGGTGAGCAACCCGTTAGTGTCTTCATAAATCAAGCTCCCCACTTTTTAGAGCAGCTCTATGTTTTTCCTGTAGCATTTTATAGAAGTCTGGGTGGGCCCAGGGCTCTTACTAGTAGGATTTTGTTTCATACCCACTGTTTCCTTTGCCAGATACTTTCCATTGTGACTTATTGAAGGTGCTTGCTGTAGCTTGCCAGAGGGCCTGGGAGCAGTGTGGAGAACCAGCAGACACTGAGCCCATTTCCCATCAGCCCAGGTGCTGTTCCTCAGCATCACAACCTCCTCCCTTATCTGTTGTGAGTGACTAGGGCTCCCATTTGCTGCCTATGATGGCGTCACCTAAGGACAGTGAGAAGCCTCCAGCATGAGAGTAAGGCAGAGCAGAACATTCAGGATTCTTATCTGTCTAAACCATGCTGGGAACTGGGCTAGCTACATGTCCATTTCATTTACTGTCTGGCTGTAACAACCTAGAGATGCACACACATTCTTCCCTTCTAGGGAAGGACAGTATTTAAATTTCATCATACTCTCCATGTCATGGGATCCTTACCTCTTTGTTGGGACTGTGCAAGATCATATACAGTCAAACCTCTGTCTTTCAGCAGAAAGCAGTACATTCTTTTGCCATTTTGTATTGTATTGCTGACACAGTCTGATATATTTTAAGGGTCCCGTAAGACTCAGGAACACCTGCTTCACTGAGCCTTTATGCTGTGATTGGCTTCAGGGATGAGGCAGGGCGCACTGAAGCCTGTAGTTTACTGCGGGCTGAAGAACAGATGGACTGTGGACAGCTGGACATGGTGGCTCATGCCTATGCTCCCAGCGGTCTGGCATGGGGTGACGGTTCTGGGACAGAATCATGAATTCAAATTCACCATGGACTGCATAATGAGTTCCAGTCCGGGCTGGGTCATTGGGTAGCACATTATTTCTAAATCATATAACAAAGAAAAGAAACCCAAAGTGTTTCTTGACTATGAGGTTTTTAACAGAGGAGCCACTCAAATTTGGCTAGCTTTTAAAGTACAGTGGGGGAAGTATGGATGCTTTACTGCTTTTTGAAATGTATTACTTAAACAAATGAGCACATGGTTACTCCTGAATTAAAAAGAAAAAGAAAGTAAAATAAAACAGTGGTTAAGACAGGAGATAAGATGGGCCCAGGGACCTCCGTGGATTTCATGGACATCTGTCTGGGTGATGGTTTTCATACAGGGCTGATTTTTATACTGCTGGGGCATTTTACAATGTCTAGACATGCATTTCAGTTGTCACACTGAGAAGTGCTGCTCCTGGGAGCCCACAATTTCTACAATAGCTGGAAATATGCAGAAATGTGTTGCTTAACATGCCCACCTATATGAAGCTGGAAAGTTCTCCACTGCAATAACACAGTAGCCATGACCACCAGCATAGATGGTGTCTCCATGAACACTTCCAGTCCCAGGGATGGGAGTGTGACTCAGTCCTAGGACACTCACACGTAGATTGCTCCAGCCTGCAGTATTGCAAAGGAAGAGCTGCAAATTCCCAATTTGTAGAACAGGATCTAATAGGGGCAAGAGGTCCTCAGTCTGACTGGTCCTGCCCTTGGAGCTCATATGGAGTGCTGCTCAGCATGCTAGGAAAGGGAATTAGGACGAAGAGTTCAGAAAATAGTTACACTCCTTGGAATGTTTATGGAGTTGCAGGTAGACTATCCTTGACCCCATGCTATCACTGAAACCACTTCTCTATAGAACTGGTCCTACCATGCTCTGCCTTCAAGAAGGAAGTGTTGCTTTGGTGCCAATTTCAACAAGCAGTCAGTTAGATTAGCATTTGGTTTAAATTCACAGTCTTTTTCTTTATGATCTTTTCAATATAATGTCATTTTAAAAGTTGTTTAGTTTTTTTCTCACTACAGAATTAATGAGATATAATTTTGTGCATATATATATATATATACAGCGTATATATATATATACAGCATATATATACATACAGTGTATATACATACAGCATATATACACACACACACACACACACACAAAATCAGTTTGGCGAATCTTCATTAAACAAACAAGAAAATAGATAAAAACATGTATATAACATAGAAACAACCGCTGTGCATACATAGAAGCACATCACATGAGCACATAGACATAACCACTGAAAACTACTGTATCTTTTGGACTTTTCCTTGGGCACAGTCGTTTCCTCTCAGCATCTTCTACTGTTCTTCTTCTGTACAGAAATGCATTACTGGTGGCTTGATTTTTCCTTTTTAAAATTATGCCATTGTTATTGTTTTAAATTAAATTTTCTGAAAGTTTCATGTAAGAGTTCTCTGTATTTGTATCGCTTCTAGTTTTGCCTCATGTGCCTCCAGCTTCTCCCACGCCCCCACTCTCTCTAAATCAAGGTGCTTTCTTTAATTGTTGCTGTTATATTTTCCACTACATGGGTCTCAGAGGCCGGGCTGATGATTTTTGACTGATGAGTATATAGGACAGGTTCAAGCCTTATCTGGAATATAGTGAGGCTCTCTCAAAAAGAAAAGAAAACAAATAAGGCATACACAGTAAATAGTGTTTTTATTTTTACAAAATAGTCTTTTGTTAGGTCTGTAGAGACAAGAGTGGGACCTCATAAAAGAGCATCTTCTTAGCCTCTCCATGTGACCCCTCTCTTATCTTTGCCTCCATAATGGTATTGGTAGCTAATCTCTTAAGTAAATGGATCATCATTAAAAAAAAGTTGTTGTTTTTTTTTTTTTAAAAAAAAAAAAACCAAAACTTTTAGCATTTGACTCTTATGGGAACCGGACAGAACAATCAGGAGCCAAACAACAAAAACCCTCAGGATCAGAGAATCACACTGTAGAGAAGCTGTTGTTCAGCTCCAGCTAGCTAGGACAGTAGGTATGACTTCCTAAATTCTAGGAAATAGGTCCTTTGAAAATGGAAAATGAAATGTTCTCTCTATGGAACAGGGACACCCTATAGCCACCAGGGAGGCAAGGATGCTTCAGACTTCTAGACAGTCTGCTCAATTTTGGTTAGAAACCAGACTGCCAACTTGGCAGCTGTCTGTAAGGAGCTAAAAGGAAGATAGAGCCTGGCCTGCCTTTCTATCTCTCCTCCTTGCTGACCAAGGGTTTCTCTTACAAACTAAGCACACGTACATACATCTAAGGCAAGAGATTGATTTTCAATTTGAATGACTTTACTTTTTCTCTTAAAAATCAAAATCCTTGTCCTAATTCCCTGAAGTCCTAAAAGTATAACATTTTCAAATTACAGATTGGAGAAAGTAAAGTGACAGGCTGTGCTCGCCAGGGGCATTTGGATGAGATCCACCAGTCAGTCCTTGTCAGAACGTGTGCCTGAAATTTAAAGACTATGTTTTCTCTACCCAGCAGCTAAACAGTTAATGTTCTTACTTTTTTGTCTCACACTCACAATCTACATGTGGGTGGCAGGCTGCATCTGCCCTGCCTTTTGAAGGTTCAGAATGGGTTGGTTGGAAAATTCAGATGGGTGTGGTGGCTTGGTTTCTGTATGTTTATTTTTTCTATACATATTTATTTAACCTTCCATTTGTTTTGGGTACTAGAGTTGTAGGTGTGAGACTTTATATTCTATGAGGAAAAAAAAGCTGTAAGCAAACTGAGATTCAGACATTGGAAAGGGCTGTGAGGAAAATAAAATAGGTTACATGATAGCGACAGAGGGTGTTATTTTAGATCACTCAAGGGGAAATTTGAGCTTAGACTGCCTGACAAGACAGGGCCAGCTGGATTTAGTTCTGAGGTTAGGAGACAGAGGGACAAGCAGAAAGAACATGAGTAGACATAAGGTAGAATGAGAAATGTAGGTTGGAGGGTAAGAAGGATAGTAAATAAAGCTGTGAAACGGAGAGACCTGGGAGCCCATGGTCACATCTATTCTTCTGGGAGATTCCAGAGTGTATGCTTTTTTTTTTAAATGTGTGTATTCATGAGTCCAAGCAGGTGCATTGGAGACCAGAGGATATCAGGAGCTGACCCTTGGGTACCACCTACCATTGAGGGGAGGTAGGAAAGATAGGGTCTCTCACTGGCTTAAAACTCACCAAAGATCCTAGACTCCCGTGCTAGCAATGTCCTAGGTATCCACATGCCTCCCCTAACTTTCCAGTTCTGGGATTACAGCCATGGGTCAGCATGACTAAACTTTTATGTAAGTTGAACTATTTTTTTTTAAAGTGAGTTATGGGGAAGAGACTTTGGTCCTTGTGTTTGCAAGGGTAGCACTTTACCAACTGAACTATGCCCCCATCCCCAATGATGAAGAAGCCTGGAAGGCTTTAGAGAGGACACTAGTAGGATCTGCCTTTATAATTTTAAAAGATCCCCCCTTTGAGGTAGAGAGGGGGTTGCCAATGGCTTTTAACATGATGAAAATGGGAATCAGCAGTCACAGATGATACCATCCTGGCCAAGTCACCCACATCATATTTTCCATGGTCTATCCACATGTCAGACTGGCATATTTCTGATCATGGCTGGTTGGAGAATTCTGCCTTTTTTCGAAGAAGGACACTTGCGTGGTTTATAGTGGTATGTAGAGTTGGAGGCAAGTTATTGCTTTTACAGAGAGGCTTCAGATTGGGGAATGTGCAGACTTGCGTTGCTTGGTTGATTTGGTGGTGTGTGAAGCATGTGTGTTTAATTGTTAATGACCCAAAAGTGCATCCAAGGACTTCAAGAAAGCCTGCTGGAGCATGCAGGATTCATCTTAGTTGTTTTATTAAATCTTGCTGTATCAAAGATGTTTGAAACATCTGGTGGACCACAAGTGTGTGGACTTGGCTTTTTGTCAGCAGACATTGCTGTCTCAGGACTGGATGATTCTCCTCCGATTGTATTTTGGCAGAAGTAGAAAGGTGAGTTCTTATTTTTGAAATCTGTGACTGGTAGACTACTTAGCAGTTTAGACTTCATTGAAAGTCACTGTATTTGCATAAAATTGAGGAAAAAGTTTCATGTCAAAGGATCTTGGAGAAGATTACTATGAAGCATATTTGCTCAATTCTCTGGTGATTCTTAAGACAGGAATTGAACATCCACTATGTGAGAGATAAGGTAGTGGACATCAGTAGCCCAGTGCTCAAGAAGTCAAATCTAATTGATGTGTGTGTGTGTGTGTGTGTGTGTGTGTGTGTGTGTGTGTGCATTTGTCTGTGCATCTCGAGGTGTTGTGCAGGTCTGTGACACGTGCATGAGCACTCTTGTGGAGACCACCTTGTTTTTTCTCTAGACAGCTCTCCAGCTAGCCTGGAACTTGATGAGTCCTCTTGTGTGGCAGGCCAGAGTGATCCAGGGGTCCTCCTATCTTTTTCCCTAGCTCTACAATTACAAGCAAGTACTGCAACATTTGCCTTTTATACATAGATTCTAGGGATCAGACTCAGGTGGTCAAGTACTTGATGACTAAGCCACTTCCTCAGTCCACTTGAGATTTGCAGAATAGATGGAATGATTACAGGCAACAAGGAGTGCTGTGCAGAAAATAACAGGGGGAAGGAAGAGTTGGTGATGGGGAAAGGGATTACAACTCTCTGGCTTTAGACTTATACCCTACAGAGCTCTGGGATCTCTCTTCCTGGCACTCACATCTTGTTTGTCTACTGTCCCAGTTTTACTTAAGGATATCTGGTTATTACCTTTTTTGTCCCTAAACTACATGTGTCCACAGGGATCAGGTGACTTACTGTGGATTGGGGAATGTGTTTTTCCAACATTTGAGAGAGCCACCTGTTTCTGGGAGTGCCATGGAAACTCCCATGGATCTCCATGGAATGGAGATCATTCCATCACTTGATCTCCAGGACCAAGCATTGAATTTGCAGCTGTCAGCAGCTGTCTTTTCAGATCTGCTGCCAAGGAGATTCCAGTCCTAGGCAAAGAGCCCATGCTTCCTGTGAGAGACATTATCCCTGTACTCAGCTAAGAATGAAGGTGGCCCCTGGGTAGTGATTTGTGGGTTTAGGCTCCTGAGTTGTGGTGGCTCCAATTCCCTATCAAGCACTTTATAACTACCAAGAATACATGTATATTCAGATATTACATATATACATATATTCTTGATAGTTTGTATGTACATGTTTATAATAGAGATATATGTTAATATATATATATACATATACATATACATGTTTTCCTATCAAGAATATATATACCTCTATCAAGTACGTGTATGTGTATGCACACACACACATACACACACACACAGTCTTAAAATTTTTCTGTGTGAGTATATGTATGGAGTCTGTGTGTCACAACTTATGTGTAGAGGTCAGTAAACAGGAGTCCCTTCTCTCTCCTCTCACCATGAGTGTCTCTGGGATTGAACTCTGGTCATCAGGCTTGACAGTAAGCTATTTTGCTCAAAAGGGCAGCCATCTCACCAATCTCATCTTACATTGTAAATCGATTTGTGAGCAGATGTTCTTGCAGTAGAGAAGTTTGTAACTACGACTTGATTATTCTCCCACCCTAGGGCAGCAGCATGTTTAAGAATCTCTGCGGTAGAAACAGCTGTGGTGTTTCTGGCACTCTGTGAGCTGTGGGCAGAAACCCATCCTGAGGCCTCTCCAAGTAGCTAGATGGGTTCAATCTTTGAACTTGTCCTCAAACAGACCTGAAAGAACTGGCCCCGTTCCCCAATGCCAGACCAGGCCAGATGATATATGAGAGGGAACTGAACATTGTATAGTCTAGTTTGAGAGGACAGATCCCTTTGTCTGGAGTTATGGGCTGTTCTGTGAATAGGAATTTGGTCTCTTCTCTAGAGAAGTGAGATCAGCTCCCAGTATGAAACTAATGTGGACCCCTTATCGTTAAACCACTGCTTCTGGCGGCTTATCCTGTTGTTTAGTCAGCCCTATTTTTCCAGAACCCTTGAGTCAAAACTCAAAGAGGAATGAGATAGGGATAGAATTACAAAAAAGATAAATAATGTAATAATTTGCAAGTGTGATCTTGACTACATTTGCCATTAAGTTGTCAGTGTACTTCCAGGAAATAACCTGCTGCAGAAATTCTGAAGATTACACACTTGTCGTAATTCTCCTAAATGCTCAGGTGTTAATGGAGAAATCATGTCAATTCATGTGTATGAAACAACCCCATAAAAGGACCCCATGGCTTTGACAACAGTCTTCTATGGGTCCTACCTTCAAATGCTTTCTGGTACACACATTAAACTCAAGAGCTATTCTATTTAAATTTATTTTTGTTTTTATAACTAATATGAACTGATTCATGGAAAGAAACTTCCCACCTGATTTCTATCACCAGGCATAAATGAAAGTATCTATAACAACTGTATTAATCACATTACAGAGAACAGGTTTGTGATCATACAGATAGACCCTTCCAATAAGTGTTGGTAAGAATGTGAAGAAGTCAGAATATGTATACACTGTTGGTGAAACTCTAAGTGTTGGATTTGGGAAATAACTTAGAAGTTCATCAAAAGTGATCTAGAATTACAATGTGGTCCAAAAATTCTACTTCCACCTATATACTGAAGAAATAACTGTGTGTGTGTGTGTGTGTGTGTGTGTGTGTGTGTGTGTGATGTGTGTGGTGTGTGTGTATGTGTGTGTGTGGTGTTTGTGTGTGTGTGTGTGTGTGTGTGTGTGTGTGTGTGTGTGATGTGTGTGGTGTGTGTGTATGTGTGTGTGTGGTGTTTGTGTGTGTGTGTGTGTGTGTGTGTGTGTGTGTGTGTGTGTGTACAGATTCTTGGGCATACATGTTTATAGCAGTATTATTTATAATGCCAAATGAGAACAACCAAGATATGTAAAAACTATTGAATAAAGCGACATAGCCTATAGTGGAATATTCTAGGCACAAAAATATGGAATGTTAATATGTGGAAGAGTGTGCATGAACATTGAAACTATTACATGTAAGAGAAGCCAGGCACAAAGAAAAATATAGCCTATGATTTTAATTACATTAAGCATTTGGAGTAAGTATAATCATAGTGACTGAAAGTGTATCTGTTATTGTCAAACAGAGTATAGGAGGGTTCCTGTTAAGTTTATGGTGTGAAAAAAGTGTTCTATTATCTAAGTGTAAAGTTCTATGTGAAACTCTTTAAATACATTTTGTGATGTGTACTTTAGAAGCATGGATTTTATGGAATATTAATTATCTCTCAATCAAACAAGCCACTGAAAACCAATCAATCCATTCAGTTTGTCCTTGCTATGTATGTTGGATGGAGGCATTGTCTGTGTCCAAGGAACAAAAAGGAAATTGGAAAGTGTTAGCTGGGTGTGGCAGTACATATCTGTAATCTTAGCAAAGGGGAGGTTGAGGCAGAAAGTTTGTGAGTTCAAAGATAGCCGACCTATATAACAAGACCCTGTCACATGAATAGACAGATAGATGGACACTAAAGCACCCCCACACAAACACAAAAGAGCAGTAAAAAGGAGGGAGGGTGATATAGACCATATCATAGATAAAAAATAAATAACATTTTTTTCTTTAAGGATTCAAAAGAATGGATTAGATTCAAAGAGGAAATGATTCTCTAAAATTACCACTTCTACAAAGAAAAACTGAAACACTATACTGTATTATTCTTGCTTGGGTCGATATAAAGTAATAGTGACTGCTAGAAAAAAAAATTAGGATAGTTTAGGTGGGGAAATAGAATTTTCTAGAATTTGCATGTGATAGTGAGGACTATCAGCTCTATGGCTTTATTTAAATTAAGTTACTCAAAATTAAATATTAAAAATCCTATACCTAGATGACATCTTTGACATATCCTGAGGTCAAGAACAATTGGTGGCTTGTGTTGAATATATCGGATTGCACGATACAGAACATGTCATTGATTGAATAGAGTTCTGAAGGATAATTTTAGAAGACTTAATTCTTTATATTACCATATTATAGTCTCTTTGATCTATTGGCCCTTTTCTTCACTATAGCAGATTGACTACTGAAAGATGAATGAAAGTTAGCACCAGCACTTCCTCTGTGCTGGGAAGGAGACTATGAGAACATTATCTCAGTTATTCTCAGTTATGGGTATGGGACCTCCCACAGGTTGCTATTGGATATTCCATCTTTGTAAATGAGAAGACGGAACACCAGGAAACTTACTTGTGCAAAGTCTAAAAGTAGCAAAGCCTTGATTTGAATCCAAATCCCTAGGTTTTGTCTATTTTGCCTAATGGCTGCTTTCTTTCTTTCTTTTTTTTTTTTAAATTTACATTCCAAATCATTTCCCCTTTCCCGTTTCCTCCCTCCCCGAAAGTTCCATAAGCCCCCTTCCCTCCCTCTTTTCTTCATTCAACCCCCTCTCGTTTCTCTGTCCTGGCGTTCCCCTACATCCAGTCTTTCCAGGACCAGGGATCTCTCCTTCCATCTTCTTAGAAATCTATTGATATGCGGATTGTGTCTAGGATATTCCGAGATTCTGGGTCAATATCCCCTTATCAGTGACTGCATACCATGTGTGTTCTTTTGTGATTGGGTTACCTCACTAAGGATGATATTTTCAAGATCTGACCATTTGCCTAGGAATTTCGTGAATTCATTGTTTTTAATTGCAGAGTAGTATTCCATTGTGTAGATATACCACATCTTCTGAATCCATTCCTCTGTTGAGGGACATCTGGGTTCTTTCCAGCTTCTGGCTATTATAAATAAGGCTGCTATGAACATAGTGGAGCATGTGTCCTTATTGCATGCAGGTAAAGCCTCTGGGTATATTCCCAGGAGTGGTATAGCCGGATCCTCTGGGAGTGTCATGCCCAGTTTTCTGAGGAACCCCCAGACTGCTTTCCAGAGTGGTTGTACCAGCTTGCAATTCCACCAGCAGTGGAGGAGTGTTCCTCTTTCTCCACATCCTCGCCAACAACTGCTGTCTCCTGTGTTTTTGATCTTAGCCATCCTGACTGGTGTGAGATGGAATCTCAGGGTTGTTTTGATTTGCATTTCCCTAATGACTAAGGATGATGAACATCTCTTTAGGTGCTTCTCAGCCATTAGATATTCTTCAGGTGAGAACACTTTGTTTAGCTCTGTACCCCATTTTTTAATAGGGTTACTTGCCTCTCTGGAGTTTAACTTCTTGAGTTCTTTGTATATATTGAATATTAGCCCTCTGTTGGATGTAAGGTTGGTAAAGATCATTTCCCAGTTAGTTGGTTGCCGCTTTGTCTTTTTGACAGTGTCTTTTGCCTTGCAAAAACTTTGTACACAGATTCAATGCAATCCCCATCAAAATCCCAACTCAATTCTTCATAGAGTTAGAAAGAGCAATTCAAAAATTCATCTGGAATAACAGAAAACCCAGAATAGCTAAAACTATTCTCAAGAGTAAAAGAACCTCTGGGGGAATCAGTATCCCGGACCTCAAGCTGTACTACAGAGCAATAGTGTTAAAAACCGCAAGGTATTGGTACAGTGACAGACATGTAGATCAATGGAACAGAATTGAAGACCCAGAAATGAATCCACACTCCTATGGTCACTTGATCTTTGACAAAGGAGCTAAAACCATCCAGTGGAAAAAAGATAGCCTTTTCAACAAATGGTGCTGGCTCAGCTGGAGGTCAACATACAGAAGAATGCAAATTGACCCATTCTTATCTCCTTGCACTAAGCTCAATTCTAAGTGGATCAAAGATCTCCACATAAAACCAGACACACTGAAACTAATAGAAGGGAAACTAGGGAAGAACCTTGAACATATGGGCACAGGGGAGAATTTCCTGAACAGAACTCCAATAGCTTATGCTCTAATGGCTGCTTTCTATTGCTTGGAATCTTTGAGAGAGACCAGACTTGAAAAGTCTCAGTCCAGAAAGCAGAATTCCTCTTTTAATATCTTTCAGTGTTTTTCCTTTAAAATTATTTTGCATTACTTTTTTACTTGTTTATTATCATTATCATCATCATAGATAGTCATTATTGTGGTGGTGACAGGACATGTCACAGAATGTATATGGAAGTCAAAGGACAACTTTGTGAAGCTAGTTCTCTCCACCTTTACATGGTTCTAGAGATAGAAGCCAGATTCTCAGGCTTCTCTAGCAGGAAGAGTTTTTATCTACCAAGATATATCCCTAGAAGCACTTTTGATTTATAAGCCACAGGATAACTGTGTTTTGTTAAGAACAGTTCCAAGAAACATTGGAAAGTGAAATAAAGGTGAACACCTACTGACCCCAGCCCACCACCCACTCCCACCCCCCAGCCAGAGCTGGTATGGGTAGTGCATCAAAGTTCTTAATGTGGAACTCTCCTGAACTTTGAATATGACTGCATGCTGATCTGGGCCTCATGAACACAGCCTCTAAGTTTGAAGTTGATGAGATCCCTGCCTACAATGCTTGACACCCAGAGTTTGTTGGACAGATATCTTAAGATTCTGTAGATCTATTTAGTAACTGTCCATGTCAGTGTGTGCATACACAGATGCCAGGTGAGATGGCAGCAGTCTTTCATGTCACTCCCTAGCTATTGTTACTTTTGAGGTGAGGTCTCTTCCTGGACCTGGGACATATACTGAAAACCAATAGGCATTTGTGGGAAAGCCTGGTTAATTACAGGGCTTCAAGAACACAGTACTGCACAGTGAGCCAATGATTCCATTCTTACAGGAATTACATTCCTAAGGGCTAATGAGAGTTGGAGTATGATCCGAAACATTGACAGACCAAGTGCTCTTAACTCCTGAGCCGTATCCTCTGCCCTTTTACAAGTGTTTAAGCAACCTTCATTTATTTTCTATTATAATTCTACAATTACAAAGATTGTACAATTGTGTGTATATGCGTGTGTGTGTGTGTGTGTGTGTGTGTGTCCACATGTGTAGACAATTCAGTTAAGGTAGAATTCCAGAGTCAGAATGCTTAGCACTAAGGGGACATACAGTCACTATTCTGACAGACACCATCAAACTTCACTTTGGCAAATGACTTTGCCAGTTATTTCTTCATCACAGAGGGTCTGAGAAGACAGTTTCCTTACATCCATGTCCAAAATGAACACAGTGAATCTTTCAACTGTTTCCCAATCCCTTGGGTGATCATTCTTTCCCTTTTAACCTTCAGGGTCATTTATACCTCCTTCCACCTGCTCTGCTCAGCTTCTCACAGCTGACAGCCAAAAGTGTTCTGCCTGAGGCAAAATGAGGTCAAGGCCAGAACGGAGAGTCTCTTTGTGTGGGAGGGGATGTTTATATCCTGAGATAAGGCCCTTATAATTTGTTTATTTCAAAGATAGGAGGCAAATCTAAGAATTTCCCTCTGGTGAGGTTGTAGGTCTTAACCTTGGGCATCTGCCACATTGATTGAAATGGTGTGATTGGTTGTGGGGCTGATACAATCATCTAATCATTTATTCATTAAGAAGGTATTGCTTATCAATACATGGTCAGGCACTGGACAGGGTATCAAGAACACAGCACCTCACAGTGGGCCAAGAATTGCATTCTTACAGGACTTAAGTCCCTAAGGGCAAGTGAAAGTTAGATCATGACTGCAGAACCCTTCTATTTGGTTAAGAACAAAGAGACTGGAATGGAAGAGACACTCCAGGTCATAGAGCCCTATCACAGAGAGAGGTGGAGGTAGGCCTTACTGAACAGTGACTTGGAAGAAAATCTTGGCATGCAAGGGCCTTTCCACCATTGGAAAGCCTTCACAGATGGGGTTTGTAATAGAGGAGAGCAGTGGTCTGAAAATGGGGTAAGAAGGCTTGGTAGACAGTGACCAAGTCAAGCAGAAACCTTGGGCAGCTTGTAGATGTGTTTGGCTTTTCTAGCAGTAGGCAGAGAATCCATTGTAGTATTATTATGTACCAGCACCATCTTGCCTATTGTGAGAGCTTCCAGGGATTGTTATCGCTTATGTAACCTTGTGAAGAGCCTTGTGAGTCTTGTAAGTTTCAGGACTTCTTGGCACCTGTTAGTTTCCTTTACCTCAGTGCATTACATGGCCTCCCTCCAGAAAGGAGCATTTCAATTTTTCAGGGAAGAGATACCCTTTTGTCTGGATCATTTTATGTTCTTGCCTAGAATCAGTGTAGCCTTCACAGAATAAGAAATTTGTGTTACAGGACTACTTTTCCAACTCTGGCCAAGGTCAGAAGGAGAGCACAGGTGACAAGAGATATTTCTTACAGCCTAGTGACATTTTAACCAACTTACTTTAATTTGGGAAAATGCAGTGCAAGTTCTTCCCTTGTATGCTCTCCCCATCTTTGAGTCTTCTACGTCTTTCATGAAGGGAGAATCTTCTCCTGAAGTTGGCCCCACTTTATTATTTTCTTTTTCCTGGCAATCATGGCCACAGGATTTGCTGCTATTGCAATATACAATTCATTTTTATTTATTTATTTTTATTTCTTGTTTTTGGCTAGTTTCTTTATTTGCATTTCAAATGTTTTCCCTTTTTCAGGTCTCCCTTTAGGAAATATCCTATTCCATCTTCCCGCCTCCTGCCTCTATGAGGGTACTCCCCCACCAATCCACTCCATGGGACATCAAACACCTTCAGGCCCAAGGGACTCTCCTCCCACTGATGTACAATAAGGCCATCCTCTGCCACATATGTGGCCAGCACCATGGGTCTCTCCATGTGTATTCTTTGGTTGGTGGTCCAATCACCAGGAGCTCCAAGGGATCTGGCCTGTTGACACTGTTGCTCCCTCCATGGGTCTGCAAACCCTCTCAGCTCCTTCAATCCCTTCTCCAACTTTTCCATCAGGGACCTCTGAGCTCAGTCCAATGGTTGGCTGTGAGCTTTGGTTCTCTGGCAGAACCTCTCAGGAAACAGCGATATCAGGCTTCCATCAGAAGCACTTCCCGGCATCCACAATAATGTCTGGGTTTGGTGGCTGTATGTGGGATGAATCCCCAGGTGGGCAGTCTCCGGATGGCTTTTTCTTCCTTCTCTGCTCCACACTGTGAGTATTTTGTTCACCCTCTAAAAAGCACTGAAGCATCCACATTTTGGTCTTCCTTCATTTTTATTTTTACAGGCCTTCGTCCACTTGGGAGTCAAGTTACCTTGCACGTGGACAATAAACCGTGCAGCGGGAGACCTCAGCTCCAACCAGAGTCTAGAAGGAGAATGTTTAATAGGCTAATCTCCAATAGATAATTTATAAATCTTGCACATCTTATTGATTTACTTTCATAACTCATGCCAGAAGATCCATTATGTATGAGTTGTCACCATACTGGGCAGGTACACACTGTCCTGGGAGAGTGGGTAAGCTTTTGACAAAATAAAGATCTAGTCCAGTCTCCTGGATACAGAAACCATGAAGGGAAAGAGAGGGCCCTGATACATAGCACATCAGAGGAGAGGTTCACTGTGATTGAAGCATCTTAGTAGTTAGCATTGATGTTCACACAAGGAAAAGTAAGACTTCATTTGCAACCTAGAAAGAGGCTAACCAATGAGCTTCTGCATAGCGAAGTCATATGCCAGACCCCAGATGCAACAGAAGAAAGGCTTCACAGCAAAGGTGGTTATAATTGCAGCAAGCCATACATAAGCTTTCTCTGCGTAGGGTGGAATGCCATTTTGCCCTCGGCTATTTTTATTCCTATAGCATAGAATTTCAGAACCCTAAAGTAAAATAAAATCTATGCCATGTGTTTGAGGAAGGAGGAAAAGTAGGGTTGGTCTTTGCTGCCTCTATCCCCTAATTTAACCTTGATGCAAAAGGGAATTGGCAGTTCTAATATCTGAGAAAGACAAATGGATGTGATCATTAACCTCTCAGGCTATGAGCACAGTTCCAAGTGAAGGGGGTATGTGCTGTGTGGCCTTGTTTGGGGAATATAACCAAGATGAGAGGTTACTGTGTAAATTCACCCTTGCTTATCTGTACTCCAACCTTCCATCAGCATTGCATATCATACTTAGAAATATTAGGACCATTGCATTACATTTCAAATTGAGCCAGTCTGGGAAAGTCAAGAGACATTGTTGCTGTGACGTCTTTGTATACTTGGGCCACCTAGGTGTTCCCTCCTCTCATGATGGAAACATGAGCCAGATCACAGAAAGGTGGACAGAGCTTCTCATTGCTGCATCATCTAGTGCACTGTGGGCATTGCACGCTACACATCATATAGTGGAGAGTGGTATTGTATGCTCCATGGGAAGCATGTAGACATTTGTGCATTTTGAGTCAAGATTTCTGAGGTAGTTGGAATTACTTAAGGGGTCCTGGTATTGATCGCTAGTGGAGATTCATGATATTTCAAATGTTAGCTATGACTAGCTAACCTCAGTGTCCCTGAGAAGATCAGGAGTAGCTGCTCTTCACAAAATCAGGTAGCTCACTAGTGTGTGTTTGTGTGTGTGTGTGTGTGAGAGAGAGAGAGAGAGACAGAGAGAGAGAGAGAGAGAGAGAGAGAGAGAGAGAGAGAGAGAGAGAATGGAAAGGAAGTTGGAAGGGAGGGGAGAGACAAACAGGAAAGGGAGGGAGGAAGAGAGAGGAGAGAGGGGAGAGAGAGAGAGAGAGAGAGAGAGAGAGAGAGAGAGAGAGAGAGAGAGAGAGACAGAGAGAGACAGAGAGAGAATAGGAGGGAAGGAGGGAGAGAGAGAGGGAGGGAGAAAGAGAAAAACAGGGCAGGGATGAAGGGAAGGGGGAAGAGAGAGAGTTTGTCCATGTCCATTTAGAAATGAATGAATAAATGGGCTATTCCTTTCTATTTATGGGAAAATCTCCCCATGTTCATCCTAGATATAGTCTTCCTGGTATCAGAGAACCTGAGGAGGCAAAATTCTGGTGAAAATCATACCAGCTGGTCCATGGGAAGTGGGGCTTGGAGTGACTTTCCTGAAGGCTCTACAAAGCTAGAAGAATGAGTCTTCCTCATTGGGCATAATGCTTGCTCTCCTGTCATGTGAAGAGACTGTGTTCTGGGGTTCATTGTAAATGTCTGGGCAATGTTGTAGGCACTCTGCCAAGGCAGAACTCTGAGCTCTCTTTGTTTCTGATCAGCATCAGCCAGGTCTCCTCCATTCACAGTCCCTTCTTTTAGACAGTGCCATTAATTAGATGTCCACATTCTACCCACACCACCCAGAGATTATACCCAGGTCACCTTGAAGTCTTTGAGTGCATTTACTGTCCTTTAATTTATCTTCATCAGTGGTCAGTCACAACCTCTGGGCATGGATTTCTTTACAGCCATTTTAAGGGCAACACTGTTGTCCCAAGACCTTGAGTGTCCCCATTAATAAGAAAGACCCAGGGCTGGGGAGTTATCTCAGGCAATATAATTCTTGTTGGCCTACTCCAGGACCTGAGTTTGATCCCCTAGAAATCATCCCCCAAACTGGGCAGGTGGCATGGAGCTGTAATCCCAGCACTGGGGAAGCTAGCTGCTCTGTCATCAAAGCCTATTCAGTGCATTCCAACTGAAGAACAAGACCTTGTCTCAAAAATAATCTGGAGAAAGACTGAGGAAGACATCAGATGTCAGTCTTAGACAATTCATGGAAGCAAGCATCTACCAGCATATGTGCACACGAATAGGTACATATGCTTCATCCCCAAATGAATGACCTAACAGCAGAAACCCCATGAAGCTGGCTTTGGATCTAGATGCATGGTTGCAAGCTCTGTGCTTCCTGGGGCTCTCTGAGCACATTGAGAACAAGTCCTATGTCCTGTCCAGGATTGGAGAGAGTCTTCTCCCACAGAAGCCATTCCTCCAGGTCCAAGCTCCTAATGTGTAGGTGAAACCTATGTAGTGTAGCTGGTTGAGTCCTGAGCAGCTTCTGGGTCCAAAAGAGCCACTTGTATCACTGATCATTGTTCAGCCCTTCTGTCTCGTCAGGTGCTCGTGAAAGGCAGCCCTCAGAAGAGTCACAGCTGACTTAGAAAGCTTCGTGTTTAGCAGGTGTTTGCTCTTGAGGAAGATTAAAGCCATTTTGCCTCAAAGAAAGAGGTGGGGTGGCACTTTCCCAATGTTTGAAGGAATGGTTTGTTATGTTTCAGAGACTCACCTGTCCTCTGTTTGATCATGTATCCATCCCTGGAATGGAGGCAATCCAGGTTAGCCCAGGTGAGTTGGAGGGGGGGCAGGTGGCAGAGACGAGAATGTTTCCTTGGCAAGTGTTCTTGGCCCTGTTTCTACTCAACAGGGTAAAGGCAGATACCAAAGTGCATGGGATCCACTTTTACACAACAGATGGCGGCGGAATGTAGGAAAGAAGACTTCTGAAATTTGATCATGCTACAGTCAGTCCTAACAAAGTCTAGGGGGTAAAATGCAGCCAAAGAAGGCCTTGAGAAAGTGGTAGGGAATAAAAGCAGGCTCTCCAGGCTTCCTTAGAGAGCAAATGAATGTGAAAGTGTATAAACATATTCCTAAACACAGACACAGACATAAACATGTGTATGTGTGTGTGTGTGTGTGATTATATGTGTACAAGTTTTATAGTATCTGACTCAGGAGTCTGTAGTGAGTGGCAGATGCAGCTGGAATAGATTCCAAACCCAACTATGCTAAGTAAACTTGAGCAGGTCAATTATGCTAGGTAATCTTGGGCATGTCAATGAACTTAGTTTTTCTAATGTATGAAAAAAAATGTTTAATCCTTACATAGAGAGCTAAAGAGATGGCTCAGTCAGTAAAGTGTTTCCTACACAAGCATGAGGACTTAAGTATAGATCCTCAAACCTATGTCAAAATTGTGGCCTAGCAGTACATGCCTATAATCCTAGTACTGGGGAATTGGGGAGGTAGAGACTGGATTATATGTGCTGGCCTGTCAATATGTCTGAATCAGAGATCTATGAGTTCAGTAGAGATCCTCTCTCAAAACATAAGATGGAGTTTGATATAAAAAAAGTCTTGATATGGATGTCTAGACTAGGCACTTACATACACTGTGCCACATACACATGCTTGCATACGTACATACATAGACACACATGCACACTCCTGTTCACATGTGCATTGCACATAAATGAGAACACACATATAAGTAAACACAGATGAACACAAGCACACAAAGATCTACTGACATGTTCTCTAAGGCTTAATCAAACCGCTCCATGAGTCCCACAGCCTGAGGCCTGGCACACACTATATTTGATCAATTTGATGTCATGATATAGGCCTTCTTGTCAAGAGGTGCAGTCGTTATTTTGTGTTTGCAAAACTTTATCAAAGGTAGACTCAAAGCAAAATGTGCTCAGTCTTGATCTTGACTTTGAGTCTAGATTAGTAATCCAGGGAATAATGGAGAGAGAACCGATAGCTAAATACAGCTCACCCTTGAGGGATTGGGCCTCTCCTCTGATGTCCTGGGTCTGAGACTCCTTTAGTTCAAGGGGGTAAAAAACAAACCTAGTTCATTGAATTATCACAAGTGGCCTTTGAAATGATAGACTTAGAATTGTGTTTGGCCGAGAATAAATTCTTATTTATGAGTATCTCTTACCCCCGCCCCATAGGTAGTGGAAACAAAAAATAGAGACCCGATCTTTTAAAGGTTGTTTTGCTGGGCAAAATGCCTAGCACAAAATGGGTCACATGGCTTGTGAGGCAATATGCCCAGCAGGTGCTAAAGGTCACTCTGAGTTTGCCGATCCCCACACATCTGACACTGAGAGCCATCAAGTCTCTTGTGCTGGTCCCACTTAAGTTGCTTGGTTGGATAATAAAACCTTCTTGCTCACAGCCAAGTACAAGTCATGGAGTGCTCAGTGACTTTTTAGAGAAGTCCGAGTGGATTTTGGTTTCAGTGTAAACTAAGTGCCCTAAACCCTATGTCCTTCTTGCTGCTGTTTATTATCTGTGTGAAGTGGGAGGGATAGGCAGGTTTAGCACATGTCAGCTTCTGGCTTTCATTACTGACACTCAGCAGTGAGGGCTAGGGAGGGAGAGGCATATGGCTTTCCTGGTATCTCTCCATGAGGAAAAGAGGGCATTTGAGGGGAAATATTTCTGAACAGGAAGCTAGAGCAAGATGGTCCTTGTGGGCGTGATGGAAAGGCAGAAGAGCCAGTCAGCTGTGAGGCTCCTGGGTCCTGTGCCAGCCCACACCTTTGCAAAGTATTTTCAAGATTAGGAATCTGTGTCTTGCCGCCTGGTAGCAGTTGAGGCTTTCAGAATCTATACTGGCTTGCATCTTACTGACAGTTTTGTCTGTCACATGGGTGCCTAGGGGTGAACAGAACTAGCAGCTTCTCCTATCTTTAGGCACTTGGCTGCCAGGAAAGCATTTCCCCTTCTAAGGGTGATATCTGTTTATCTTGCAGTTCCTGTGGAGGAAGGATTTTAATATCAGTTACTGAATTTCACCTTTCTAATAGAAAAACAAACAAACAAACAAAAACAAAAACAAAATAACAACCCTGACACATCATGGCTTTAATCTATGCATCTTCGTATGTACGTCTGCAGTTCTTGGGTTTGGTTTTTGTATTTACTTAATTAACATTTCTTCTTCGCCATTCTTGGTAGCATCAGGTTGAGTTTCTGGAGTTCAATATTATAAATCTACTGTGATTTCTTTTAACACAGACAAACATTCATTAGGAACATGTTCAATAACTTCTGCACTATTAGGAATACTGAAGAATGGGCCTTGACATGAAGGTACCAGGTTATGACTGTTCAACAACTAGGAATGGTCTGGAGCAGAGGCACCCACTCTTCCAGCTAGACAGTTCTCTAGATGTCTTTTCCAAGATATTGCTGTGGTTATGATGCTGAGTCCTGGGGTTGGCCATGAGCCTGCTCTAAGGGGTTCTATTGGAAGAATCCCCAAGAAACCCTTGGATCATGGTTACTGTGTTTCTGATTACGAACTGTGAGGTGGCTGCCGAAAAATGATGTTCATAGGAAAATGTGGTAAATTCTATCAAGTAAGCCTTTTAGATGCAGTATAGTCAATGTTCATCTTTTAAGGCAATGATCATGACAGTTACTGTGGGAAAAATCTGTTTGCCTGCCTACATACCTGCCTATCTATCTATCTATCTATCTATCTATCTATCTATCTATCTATCTATCTATCTATGTATCTATCTGTTTGTCTTTCTATCTATTTCTCTCTATCATCTATAACTATATATCTCATCTGTTGTTTATTCATTTATCTGCCTACATGCCAACTATCTATTTATGTATCTATTTATATATCTATGTATCCATGGATCTGGTATCTATCTATCTATCTATCTATCTATCTATCTATCTATCTACCTATCTATCTATCTATGATCTAACTGAAGTGTTCATCCACCATTCCTTTTCCTTCCTTCCATCCAAATGCATATCTTATTTTTGTCAATGCTAGATAGCGTTCAAGGCCAGTGTCATGAATGTGCAGAACCCTTTCTTCTTGTAACCATAAACATCTTGAAAGATATAAATGTCATCAGAAACCAGATCTCCAGATGATACACTCCACAGGGTAATAAATACATGGAAGACCTTACCAGATGTTTTGTAGCAAGGAAGAATTTAGAGTTATTACAAAAATGAGAAACTATTGGTCAGAACTGGAAAATATCATCCTTAGTGAGATAACCCAATCACAAAAGAACACACATGGTATGCAGTCACTGATAAGGGGATATTAACCCAGAAACTCGGAATACCCAAGACACAATTCACATATCAATTGATTTCCAAGAAGAAGCAAGGAGAGACCCCTGGTCCTGGAAAGACTGGATATAGCAGTGTAGGGGAATACCAGGACAGAGAAGCGGGAGGAGGTTGACTGGGGAACAGGGGGAGGGAAGAGGGCTTATGGGACTTTTGGGGAGGGGGAAACTGGGAAAGGGGAAATCATTGGGAATGTAAACAAAAAATATAGAAAATAAAAAAAAGAGAGAAACTAAAATGAGGCTCACTTTTTTAGAAGTCTCTGTCTACACTTCAAACTATAGCCACTGTGAAGTAGCACAAAGGAACCTCAATGCTTCTCAGTACTGGCTTACTACATTAAAATTCTTTTGGTGCAATGACAGTCAATCAGGAGTTAGTTTTTCCCCTATAAGGGCTGTTTGAATGTAGAGACATTTTTGGTCCCCACAACTGGATATGAGGTGTTTCTGTCCTCTGCTAGATAGAAAGAAACACTGCATAGGACAGTCTCCTGCAAAAGAGAATTAAAATCACAAAGTTATGAGGTATACAAAGGCTGAAGGTCTCTAGTTTAGTGTGACAGATGTAATATCCTTGTATGGTTGCAAACAAAGTACTAATTCCGGTGGAATACAGATAAATGTTAATGGGGAAAATGTTAGAACCATGTCTTCTTTAATGCCAATTTCATATCTATAAGCTAGTTTCCTACCCTGCAGAGAACAGGGTTGCTGAGAGCTACTGAGTCTGTATGTTTCAGATAAGGAGAGACTAGGTCAATTCTTTGTCATCTTCTCAGAAGTTTCCTGGAAGGACTTCTACTGGTTTGGCTTGGGTCACATGTTCTCCATTGAACCAATCAACTGTTAACCTAAGTGTAGAGTTGGGTGTCACAGGCCTGCCCCCCCCCCTCAGGCATGTGCATAGAGTTCTTCCCCAGGGAACCCAGGGCTGTTTTGCAGCAGTTTTCCACTCCTGTTGGTGCCTGCTTCCATTGCATGCTCTCTTACTGCCAGGACATTTGTAAATCTGACATTGTTTCCAGCCCAGCTATGTCAGAGAATGTCACTTAGGCATTGCCAGATTGCTGAACACCTTGGCTGAATATCACAACAGCACAGTCTCCTGGAGAGGAAGCAAATCCTGTGTGTATTTCCAGGGAAACTTGGCCTTGACATTTCTGGTGAGAATGCTGAACTTGGTTGAGCCTTGAAAAATCATCTGGTCCAGCCTTCTGTCTCCAGACTTGTGCATTTAGAATATTCTATGATAGATGAGCTCAGATGGTACAGCCTTATATGGCCTTCTTTTTGCACTGCTTTGGCCATGAGACCATGCAGTCATCTTAGGTCCTAGTTGATATATTTGTTGTGGTGCATGGCAAACTCTGGTCACTTCCCCTAATGATATTGATAGCTTATCTTTTAATTCCACTTAGAAGAAATTTGTGAAGCCTGCATTGTGCTAAGCTCTGTTAAACTGATGCCAGAGAACCCAATTACAGAAGCTACAAAGACATTTGAGAGTAAGCACAGAAAAACATTTAAAGGGATTAAAGATCAGAAAGGGATTCCAGAGAAAACATTAGGAGCCATCAGGCAGAGAAACATAGAATAATTAGAATATGGAGAACAAAGCCACTCAGAGCTATCTGGGTACCTGACTTTTCACCCCCAAAGTATTTAATTTTGAGCATGTTTAGTCTTTCAAAAAATAAAATGAAATGATCGATTATGCTTTTGTCAGGTGGACATGTTTTCAAAGTCTAGTGTGAAATGACTTGCAGATGGGTTTTCTGACACGATTTTCCCCCCTCCTTGGTCTTAGACAATATGCTATTGGTTGAATCATGAAATCTTGCCAGTGGGCACATTTATTGAGCTGACAAAGGTGCTCTTGCTGTGATGCCTTGGCAGCTGTTCTCTAGGCACTGGCTAAGGTCCCCAGCCACATCTTAACTGTTGGCAGAGGTGAGACCCCAAATCACATGGGGGCACATTGGGGATCTACTGCTCTGATACTGGGATACTGGTCAGTTTGTTGTCAGTACCATATTATCCCTGGAGAAGTCTTACCACAGTAGAGCCATGGGGAATCAGACATACTCATTTGAGTAAAGCTGTCTGGGTTTACTTCAGTTTCTCTCCTCTTGATACACTCATTCTCCCTCCCTTTCTCTCCAATTTTTCCTTCCTGTTCTCTCTCCCTTCTTTCTTTTTTCTTTCTCTCTGAGGAAAGACCTCGTTTAGCCCAGGGTCACCTACACACGGTCTCGTTAATTTTGAAGTCACAATTCAATTGAAATGACCTTGAACTTCTGATCCTCTAGGATGCACTTCCCAAGTAGAAGAATTAGCAATGTGTGTTTATGCTATGCTGGAGATCAAACCCTGGGCTTCATGAATGCTAGGTAAGCACTTTACCATCAGAGTCTCATCCCCTGACCCCAGTGAGTTCTTGAACAAGTCCTTATTCACCTGCTTGACTTGTCCTCAGTTTCTTACAATGAAAATACATGCATGTTCTCCTTTGAGAGAGAAGCAGGCTTCTCTTCTTACTCCATGATCAATGGCTTTTCCAGGTTTATAGCATATAGTGAGAGACTCACAGAAGCTTATTGGACTCCTATTTCTTTCCACTGTAGACTTTCCTGCCCACACCATTCCTTATCATTGTCAGAGTCACAATGAAGAGCAAAGACCGAACACCCTACTGTTCCTTCCATTTGAAAGAGACACGTTCCTCTTAACTGCAGCATACTTCTCTCTATAATAGGAAGGGCTGTGTGCTTCCAGATTTTCTGATACATTAAAAGAAACTAACTTCAAAAATTTAGTTTTTATGAGGCTATTTATCACAATTTATATTCTTTCTGTTCCCTCTGTCTCTGTCCATTCTTTCTTTTTCTACCTCTTTCCTTCCCTCTGTCTCCCTCTCTCTCCTCTCTTTACATGACTAAACATGGCATTAGCCCAACTTTATAATATCTCTTGAAAGAGATGAAGAAAAAGAAGGAGGAGGAGAAGAGGAAGAGGAGGGGGAAGGAAGAAGAAGAGGAGGAAGAAGAAGAGGAAGAATGGCCATATGTAATTCCACACTTGTGCCCAACAGTCCATCAGCATTTCCCCTCTGGCCATTCATCTTGAGAATTGCTATTTTTGGAAAGCTTGGACATTACCAGGAAACTGGCATCATTGATCAAAAACCTTTATAAGCTTAAAAGGTTTTGTGCAAGTGTCAAAACACCATTCATTTCAATTCACTTTGGAACGTGGAAAGCATATGTGTTGGCCCAGTAGGGAGGGTGGATGGAAAGAGGAGAGCCCTGGAGAGTTAGTCACAGGTTCAGCGAGCAGAGACAGTTATCCCTATGTCTAGAACTCTCTACCCAATTGTCATGAGGTAACAAATGGCAAATCTTTCTGTTTTTCTAACACAGGCAATTTTAAGGCCTGGCCTGTTGATATGTTGCTGAATTGCCATGACTGAAGAGGTTGAGGCAGGAAGATTGTGAGTTGAAAGTTGCATTGACTATATAGTTACTTTAAGGCCTACTGGGACTAAATATTGAGTTGGAGTCCAGTATGCATCATTTAACTATTTGGAATCTAGGCCGAGATTATGTGGTAAGACTGAGGCCCACCTAGGCTATACAGTGAATTCAAGGCCAGCCTAGGCTATATAAGAAGCCATTGACTAATCTGTGTGTACCAAAATACATACTTGACAGAAGTATGGGCTATATATTGAGTGAAAGCCAGCCTGGGCTATATAAGAAGCCAATGACTAATCTGTGTGTACCAAAATCCTATCTCAAGCAAGTTAACAACGAAGATTCAGGAGTTGGAGATGAAGTTCCAGGTGACAGAGTGTGGGCAATGGGTACTTTTGTAACTGTCCATCATCCCATTTGACAGAAGCATCCACTGAGCATTCATCCTCAAAATGCTTTTCCAAGGTGGGGTAGAAACCGTGATGCAGTTGCATTGTGGAAGTCTCAGGCTATTCAAATCATAGCCCTGTGCAACTATTTAGATTTAAGTTCTCTAATATTAAGCAATTTTTAGGACATATGTCCCCTAGATACATGTGGTGATTTTCAAATGTTCTGGAACCTGGCAAGGCTAGTTGTAACCATATATAGAACAGATACAGAACCTTTCATTGTGGAGTGCTTTCCTATGGGAAAACACTGATTACTGGTTAGGCCAATTGAGAAAGAGGGAATGATTTTAAGGATTAGCTTGTTCTTCAGAGCAGGAGGAAGACCAGGAGGACCTGCGTTTAAATCCCAATCACCAGCTTGACCTCAAGCTGTGAAGTGACCTTTCCTAAATCCCAGGTTCTCTTCACATATGTAGAGACCTACTTAGCAAGCCTACAGTCTTCTCTCCTCTTTCCTCCCTCTCCTCCTCCTCCCTCTCACCAGCCCTTCCTCCCTCCCTCTCCCCTTCCATATCTCCCTCCCTTTAATTCTTTTTGGTGGTATTGTAGACTGAATCTAGGACCTCACATAGATGCCAAACAGCCTACACTGATCTATATCCCCAGTCTTCTTTCTATTGTAGTTTTTGAGACTGTCTCAGTTAGCTAGGTAAAAGTTGGTGACCCATCTTAGAAAAGAAGATGTACTGTATCTGAGGAACAACACACAATGAACCTCTTACCTCCACATACATGTGCACATTCATATACAACATATATACACATATATACATACACACACACACACACACGGGGAATGAATGAATGAATCAATGAATGAATGAATGAATGATTAAGAATCAGGCCATTGAAATCCATAGTTTGGTAAACTCCATGACATCTTCCAATCCAAACAGAAAACAAGTGCACCCACTTATGCATGGGAGTCATAGTGCTCCTACAGGAGTGAAGGGCTGACTAAGCCTTGTAGGGAAACCCACATCCCCTTCCTGCATGCCTGATCCAGTTTTCTTGCAAAGTGGAGACCAGAGCAAGAAGCAAGGCAGACAGATGGTGTCCCGCAGACTCTCCCTCAAGCACTTTCATCTCTCCTCTCACTATTAATTCATCTGTTTGGATGGATACATTCACGCATGGAACCAAGATGAATAATAATGAGGTTTTTAATAACTCCCTGCATTTGCATTCCTAGTTACTCTTTACGTGGTTCTAGCTGATTAAAATGAATCATTTACATAATTAACATATGGTTATAGTGTTGGCTTTAATATGCTGATTATCTCAATACTTTTGTCTGGAGTCAATTGGATTCTAACTGTAACAATTGTTTGAAGTGAGACTAGTTTATTCCTGGGAGGATGGAGGGGATATTTGCCATGGTGTCTGATTGGCAGCTGCACAACTTGCCAACGTGGATTCTGTCTCAGTTTGATTATGTGATTGGAAAATAAGTAAACAGTAATAATGACAATGAACACAAAAGCTCCCGCATATAATCTAGCAGGTATTTTCCTATCTATTGTCTCAAATTCTTGTAGCCATTTTGCAAAGACAGTCTTATTATTCCCACTTAACAGAGAGAGAAATTAAGGCTTCTGTGAGAAAAGAACCTGGCTCAAAGCCATAGCATTGTCCTGATCCAAGCTTGATTGTCTCTCATAGTTTCTTGCTCTAGAAATTATGTTTTAGTCTCTCACAGTTTCCTGACCTGGGCATAGTTGACATTGTGAGTGTGTGTGTGTGTGTGTGTGTGTGTGTGTGTGTGTGTGTGTGTGTGTGTGTGCATGCATGTGTGTGTGTGTGTTTGCAAGCTTGGGACATGCTTATAGAAACCCAAAGTCAATATGACCAATAAATGATGTCTTTTCTTGTCTAGTCTCAACTTTGAGACAGGGTCTCTCCATAAAAATAAACCTCACTGTACAACTATGCTGGCAATTCAGTGAGCTTCAGGGATCCATTTATTTCTACTGCCCCAAAGCTGGAATTGCAGGAACAACCACCACCCTGGCATTTTAGGTAGATTCTTGAGATCTGGACTGAGCCATCTTGACAGCCCCAGTTGTCTGTTTTTCCTATCTTTAGTCAACATTAAGAAACAAGCTTGTTGTCGAGGCTGATTTGCTAATGACAGTAGCGTTAAGGTGACATTGCTACGAGCATGTGAGAAGTTTGTGTTATATGTGACCCCTGTGTCTATTTCTGAGTCTTTTATTCATTTCTGCTGGGAATCATTGTACTTCTCGATCAAAGACATCTTTGTTTTATGAGCTCTGTGAAGCCCCACTCCCAGGTTTTCTCAAGAGCCATTCTTAGTGTTCCCAGACATACTGCTCTGTAGAGTTCACAGCTGGCATTTCAAGATGCCACTTTCTCATTAGCAGACTATGGGCATGGGCGCCATTAGCTATGATCTGATTATCTTGCTCGTTCACATTGAATTTGAAAGGGACTTAGGATGGAGATGCCAATCGTTCCTGTTTAAGTACGAGATTTGGGAATGGAAGTGCTTTCTGAAGATTTATGCATATTTGAAATGCATTTGGGCTAATTGCAGACCTGTTGTCCACAATTAGTCTGCGGTGGGCATGATTAATTGCAAATAACACTGACATTTATGCATAAAATGCTTGAGGTCAAAAAGAAATGGGGAAAGAAGATGATTGGAGCAATGGTGAGTAGAATATTAATGCATCATGACCCCAGAAGCAAAGTCTAGAAAGGGGATGGTCTATACTGACAGGTGGGTACCTTAGGGACACATACTGATGTGTGTATTTCCAGCCTGCCTATAATTTGCTTTCTTCTCCTCCAGTAGTGGCTAGTTTGGTTCAGGTTTTCTGAAGCCATATTGATTCTTTTCATTTCAGAAACAGAATCTCTTGTAGCCCAGGTTCACCTTAAACTTACTAGGTCTTCAAGGATCGACTTGAACTCCGGATATTCCTGGTTCCCCTTCTAAGTGCTGGGATCACAGACATGTACCACCATAACTACCTTCACTGATGCTTTTGTGAAGCCATGGCTTGCCCTGTTCATTTTTCTCAGCAATATCTTTCTCCATATTTGAAACTCATAATCCCCTTTAGTAACTAATATGCACATGGTACATTTCTCAGGAAGCATCAAGAAACTAATATATATATATATATATGAAAATCACTACTCAGACCAATCAAATAATGAACATTTGTTCATGTTAAAATGATGCATTTCACAAATTAATCATCAAATATCACTACCAACAACAAGGGAAAGGGGTCATGACCTCTGCTTTACTTATTAATTCTCAGTTGCCATTGGAGAGAGAAAGCACCCCAAGATCTATAGGTATGTAAGTTGATAATGCATATATGTATGAATAAATATTATTTATTTTCACACAAAGACTAATTCATATCAAACTAGATGCCCATTTCATGGTTTCCCATCTGGATTTTATAGTGTGTTATGGAGTCTCCTTGACTTGTCCTCTACTGTATGCTTCTTATATTCCTGATTTAATGACTTCCTGAATGGCCTCTGTGGTATTTTGAATTGTGAATATTAATAGCATGCATATACACTGAGTTTCCAGTATAAATAGAGCTATGCAAATCTTTATAAATATCTAAACAGAACTTGGATGCATTACCCTCAGGCACTACTTACAGGGCTCATTAATGTCCTAGCAGTGTGGTTACAGGGTCCAAAGGTTATTGTTTTTCTAGCTATGTTTGGTTTGGCTTGGCTTAGTATTTTTATAGACCTGGATGGCCTAGAATGGTACAGGTAGACCAGGTTGATCTCAGGCATATGACAATCATCTTGCCTCTCTTTTCTTACTGGTACCTTATCACTTTTGAAAGATTCAATTCAAACCTTGACAAGTAAGGTATGTTGGGGCACATACTTTGAAATTCCAGCACTTGAAAAGTAGACAGAGCAAAATGTCAAGGGCAGTGTGGGCTAGAGAGCAAGACCTTATCTCAAAAATATAATAAACAACACAAACGACTGTCCTTCCTACTCCACAGATATAATTTTTTCAGTTTCTATCACTTTCTTGCTGTTGGTCCAGACATGACACTGGCAAGACAGAAAACATATATGTACTCAGCAGTCACTTTTCAGTGCACTTGTGAGTTGGTGTTGGGGCCTCTGCAGAGATGAAGAAAGAGCTGCAGGGCTGGAGGTCACATGAGAACAAGAAACGACTTCGTGTTCTATACCCCATATGAAATAGGTTATCTAGTTGTGAGCTGACTCAAATGGTGATAATCAGCACTTAGATTGGTCTAGACTAATGATTCTGTGTTGTGAGGCATTCCCCTCATAACTTATTTTGATGTGCAGGTTAGAATGTACGTTTCTAAAGGGCAGAAAACAGATACAGTAAAAGGAATCCTTAGCAGCAATTCAGATTTTTTAGTAGCAGTTATTTGGAGAAGGGCTATCTGTAGACTCAGGAAGAGTGTATTCTACAGTTGACTAGTAATATCTGCCTAGGACAAGAAACGGCAGAAAACGGAGCCTGCAAAGCAACATTCCTCTTTGCTTAATAAATGTAGACTACTATTATAATTTTTTGGAGTTTACAAAGAAATTTTATGACACCATAAAAACACCTTTATTGAAGAAGTGACAGAGGAAGAAAGATAGGAGAAAAGGAAGAGATTAGATGTTAATAAACTCCAAAATACGGAGAGTATTGTAGGCTAATTTTTATTTGAGTCTTTTATTTTTGTATTCTGGACTTGACCTCAGGGAACAGAACAGGTGTCATATGTGAAACAAGGATCATTAAATGTTACAATGAAATAAAGACAGCCTTAAAGCTACAGGTAGCATTGAGAGGCAGGACACCAGGAAATAAAAGGCTATTCTGTGTGTTTCTGCATTCTCTTGATTTTGTTTAACCACTAACTGATCAGCCTTCTTTCCAGGCAGAATGGATGGTGTTAAAGTCTAGCCCTTTTTGTAATAAATGCTGGACTGTGAACAGAAGATGGCCAAAAGAGAATGCCCAAGCAAGCCTTAATCTTTAATAAGGTGCACTGCTAGTCCATAACTGTCAGACAAGACAGAAGGACCAGGCTTTCTGCTTTCTCACTCAGAATAAGAAATGGGGTCTCAGCTGTCTTGGCTGCAAGGTCCTCACCCTTTTAATGCTCTAGATGGAGCCACCAGGAGCTGCACTTTGGAGCTTGCAATCTTCACCAAAAAGTGTTCTCTAAAAAAATAAATAAATAAAAGAAGTGAATGCCTTCTAATGGTGTTCAGCTTGTGAGAGAGTCTAGTTGCATTATGATTCTACTCAAATCTTGGCTTATAACTTTGGTCTCTGGTAGCAGCCCTTTGCAGTGAAACTATATCACTTTTGAAGCTTAGCAGATGGGAATTGTCATAAATGATATTTTAGTCACAGATATGAGCCATAAAACTTGAAAGATAAAGTATCTTTCTGAGACACACATGGAGAGGCAGACGCAGACCCAGAGTCAACGTGAGCTTTTCAACAGCTCTGATGGAATGGAGGGAAGAGGCTGCTGAGGAAGAGTTCTTGCCTCTGAGCAAATGATCTGACTCAGAGCATGCAGTGTGCAGCATGGTCTTGGGGAGACAGCAGATACTGGATCAGTGTGGAGTATACACTTACCAACCCAGGGGACCTACTTTCCTGTCTTTTTCTGAGCCCTTTGTCTTCCTGCTCCCCTGTAAAGGGGCATTAGCAGTGTGTATTTCTTACAGGGTTTGGCACTGTGTGCATGGCAAGTGTGTACTGTGCAGCACCTCTGTGCTGGATGTGTTCTGTTTGTTAGTCGTACTTGCTTATTTTGATGAGCTGAATAATTGATCAGCATTTAACTCCTATGATACAGTATAATAGTGTCTCATGGACTCTTGCCCTGAGCCAATATGTGTATTAATGCGTTTGATTTGAGAGATATACCTGGCTCTCCCATAACTTGGTCTTCATTATCACTGTCACATTCAAATGGCAGGAAGATTAGTTTGTGGAGTCAACAAACAAACAACATCAACCCAGAAGCCCTATGAGAATCTTCCAGAAAGTACTAAACATTCCCTTCTTTGTCTACATTATATACCACATCAGGGTCTTATGCTTATAGCCTATGCTGAACTGGATCTTATTACATATATAAAGGTGACCTTGAATTTCTAATCCTCTTGCCTCCTCCTCCGGAGTGCTGGGGTTACAACCATGTATCACCATGCATAGAGGATAGAACCTCAGAGTCTTGTGCATGCTAAATAAACACACTACCACTAAGCTATGCTCTCAGTCCATAGCAATATTTAATGGCTATGTCTACCTACCATTAACATCTTGCAGTGGCCCTCACACTTATGAGGGTTCACTCATTTCACCCAGTGCAACTTTTTATTCAAAGTAGCCACTGATCATGTGGGTTTAAATCCATAAAGAATGTGTCTTATCTATTACTTTCCTGCAGTTGTATTTGATAGCCATACTGCTGGACAGGTTTACTTATTGTAAATTTAGTTGGCATGTATGACACCTGTACTGGAGGAGAACCTTGTGTGACTTTGTGGGAGTGAATATATTTCTGTGGCTCTGGAGGGCACATGCATGTGATAGGGTATGTAAAGGAGACAAAGATGGTACTGTGTATTGCTTTCTAGAAAATTCCCATGGGGTTTGTTGTTGTTTCATTATGATTTTATTTAATGTTTTAGTTTGGAGGTAGCAATAGCTCTTTGGTTTCTACTGTGTCTCATATATATTGTGTTACGCTAGCCACTATTTAATTCATTATCATGCTTAATCTTTTCTACACCCTTAGAAGACTAATCCCATTACAAAGACCCTGACATAACGTCTCTGAAGCTTGAGAAAGTAAAATAACTTCTTTGACCAAATTGCTCACTACTAAATGAAAAAGTCTACGTGTGTGTGTGTTGCTTTTCTTGTTGAAAGGACAAAATGCCAGACAGAAGCCAGTTAAGAGTAAAAGGGTCTGTCTTGGCTCACGGTTTCATGGGATCTCAGTCAGGGCAAGGCTTTATGTTAAAGGCCCATGCCTAGTGGCTGGCCTACATGTTCTAGCTAGAGCCCACATGTTAAAGACTCTTCCAAAACAGTGTTAAAGACCAAATGCTCACGCATGTGAGTCTGTGGTGATGTTTCATATTCAAATTTAGGACTGTGTCCTTCTAAAATGGCTTTTATTAGCTTACTAAGCTCAAGGTACACAGAGTCTAAGATATTTTTAGTAATGTGAATAGTAATGTGCATTTACAGAGAGTCAAAGGGGATTATATAGGAACCTTATCTTTCTAGGAAGAGCTAAGATTCCTTATTGACCACTGAATCGCTACTTCATTAAAGTGTGATCTGAATTGAGTTCATATCTGATAAGTGTTTTCTTTAGATCCAGATGTTCTCTTCAGGTGTTTCTACTGTGCCTGCCTGCATTTCATAAATGTGTCTATGCCCTCATTAACCTCTTAGCTCCTTCTGCATGGTACAAAGGAACTGAGTTTAAGATGTGTGAGCTTCTGTTGATAGGGGAAAGTTTGTCCTAAGAGTGTCTTGCCTATAAATAAGCACAGTAGAAGACAAAATGAAAGATCTGTCCTGGCCTCTCTTTTGCTTTCATTCTGCTTCCCCTGCATTAATGCATCATTTGCAGCCCACTTTGTAATGATGACACAGGCAATACCTTTTCGTGTTATCTGATCCTACTTTGGGCAAATATTCCAAGATGCAAAGCACACTGGTGAGGGAAGCACTTTCCACATTATGTCCTGGCTTGCATACAAAAGAAGAGGTAAGCATTTGGTAGGATGGAGGTAAGAGAGCTAGAGACTTATCTACACATAAATCAGAGAGTAGAAACCTGTGACAAATGCTGACATCATGTGTGTTGAAAGGACAAAAAACATGTGTATGTCTATGGCCCTTGCTGGAATGATATTTGGTGTGGCTATTCAATGTACCAGAACTGTGATATTTTTGTAATGAAGGAATATATATTATATATGTATGTATGAATTTATGTATGCATACCTATATGTGCCTTATGAGTGTGGTACAATGACAGCAGCTGTAGATTCCAGTCCATGAAATATAGTGGCCATACTTTCTGGCTCTCCATGCCATTCTACCTGTTCTACCAGCAACCCGGCTTGACTGAGATTCCTCAGATGTTGTTCATTTCACTTCCTTTCACTCCATGACATATGACTCCATGTGGCATCCCCTTGGAGATAATCCTATATTTCCATCCCCATTTCACAGATGAGCATGATCAATAAGAATAGGTTAAGTGATCTCTCCTCAGGTCCCACACACTGAGAGAAACATCAGAACCTGCCAAACACATGCCCTGCTCTGTGTTGGTGCTGTGTACAAATTCAAATCTTCCGACCTCAGAGTTCTCTGGGTTAGTCCTCTGGAAAACTACCAGGAGACATTGTATTATGTAATTAATTATAACTATAATTATCTTGGTATCTGGGTCATTTAAATATCATCAGTGCAGTTTGTTTCCATGGTTCATTCAGCAAAGAAATCATCTTTTTTTAAAGAACAAGTATAATTAATCCAGTTTTCAGATGCTTAAATAAAAGAAACATGAAATCACTAGTTGGATACCGAAGGCCTAGTATACAGACTTAGTTGATACTGGTATAAGGGTCATACCAGATAGATGTGTCTACCTCAGAATTGTTAAATGCAGCAGTCACCCATATTGGAATAAAAAGCATCCTTCCCTAAATACTGAACTATTTGCCTGTGGTGCAAGAAATTTCCCAAGTCTTGTACATTTGCTGTATGACTGACTGCCGGAGTGGTGAAACAGACTCAGGTTGCAATCCTTGTCTGTCGTCTAAGCATCACAGGATTGATCGAAACGGTGAATTCTGTTGGTCCCAGTGGGGATTTTCACAGGTCTGACAGGAGATAAGAACATGCAGAGCTAAAAAACTTTCAAATTCAGCTTTTTCTCTCATGGTATCTCCCAGAAAGACAATCTAGCTTTAAAATAATTCTTATTACAACTCTTACCTTCTTTCCAATAAAATACAGGCTAATGAACCATCTCAGCAAGTATCTGGCCTTGCATGTATGAAGCCCTTAGTTCTACCCCCAAATCCCACGTGAAGTGTTGGTTGTGCTAATTCATGTTTATAATTCGAATGCTGGGGAGCCACAAGCAGGAGGATCACTGGAGTTAACTAGCCAGCCTAGTTGAATTAGTGAGTTTCAGGGCAGGGAAAGACCCTGTGATGGATGCTATTCGAGAGGATGGTACCTGCTATTGACTTTTGGTGCCCAAACACGTGCCTGCATGTGGCCACACAAACACACACACACACACACACACACACACACACACACAGAGGCACGCATGTATGCAAGCATGCACGCACGCAAGCACGCACATGCACACACAGGCACGCATGCACAATTGTTAGCATAGATTGATTTTCACTGTATTTTCTCCTGCTCAAGGAATACATGTCAATGGGAAAAACTCTAACACATATCAGTCACCTACGAAGTTTCCAAGGCTTCTCGAGGTAAATCACACAGCGACACAAGGTACTAGCATCACCAAAGTGTGCTGGCAGCATGCATTTGTCTGCTGAAGAAAAAAAAAAACAGACATCTTGTTCACAGGAATTAGGCCTGTTTTCATGCTATGTGTGTCACTATAGATGACTCATGAATAAAGTTTCTGAAGAATCATTGTGTCATTAAGATATATGGACTATGACAGCTGTACATGCCTGTCAATCATTCAGGAAAAGATACTGTAATAACCCCAAAAGGAGGATGGGATCCTTTGGGCTCTGGAATCAGTATTTTCAGAACAGGAAAAATGTGTTGGAATTGACTGTGGCATTCTTCTTTTTTTTATTATTTTGATTTTCTTTTTCTGTTTTTGAGACAGGTATCATATAGTCCAGGCTGTTCTTGAACTCACTATGTAGCCATGGATGACTTTGCTTTTCAAATTCTCATGATTCTGTATCCTTAGGGCTGTAATTACAGTCTTCCAACCCTCCCCTCCCCCTGGCTTCATGTGGTGCTGAGAATTGATGCACAAAGCTTTGTGCATGCAAGGTAAGCACTCCACAAACTGAGCCACACCTTCAGCCATGTGACAGTCTTCTTTCAAGGTAAGACATGGAGGCCTTTAAAGAGATTTTGAAGAGATTCCTTTGTGTGTGACGGCAGTCATTAGTTCATTCTACAGATATGAATAGAGAAGCTTCCTGAGAGCTGAGAACTGTGCCAGGGATAAAGGAGTGAATGAGAAGCACAGTGCCCACTCTACCATTTAGTAGAGGAATAGTCAGGAAATAAGCAGAGACCCAGAGTGACAGGCACAGTGGAGACACAGATACTAGAGGATGAAGTAAAAGGAGAATACTGATGCTCTGGTTTAGATTCAGAGGCTGTCTAAGAAGGGGAGAGCTCAGAGTGCTATGAGATCACTGGCCATGCAGAGGAGACAGGAGAACGCACAGAGTCTCCAAAGAGGAAGCACACATGGTATGCCTCGAGAAGACAAAAGAGAGGCAAGCTAAACAAAACAGAAGGTGTCCATTGATGTGTACAAGATAGGTATTGGTCAGATCATGTAGGGAGTCTGGAACCTGTTCTTGATGACTGGGAAGCTATGTCATGTGACAAGTGTTGATGAGCATGCACAGTCTAGCCCTTTGCCTCCTTGTGGGGAAAAGAGAAATGCAGAGGTGAGGCAGAGATAGCATCTGACATTCAGGTTCCTGGGCTTAGAGGATGTGGATATGTTTCTCTTAGCCAGGTGTTGACTACTCACATCTTTGGAATAATTTTAGGTAAGATAAGGGGTAGCAAGGGCAAGCAAGAGGAAATTTACCCCGTACTGCTACTCACTAATGCCTCCTGTACTGGCCAGTGGTAGTCTATAACCAGCTCTCTGAATGGATTTTCCAAATGTTTGTTATTTGTACCAACTCAGCAGTGATTCCAGGATAGGCATGCAGTTTACCTGTGCCATGTTACCCTTTCCTATCTTACATCGTCAGGAAGCTCGCTTGGGATAGGCTTAGTGTTGGCTACTCCACAGTGGCCCATTGTTTTTGTAGGAGTCCTCCATTTCCTGGGGAGATCTTGGCTATTATTTTTGTAAGATTTTTGTCATTACACCTTGCATTGAACAAGCTGTTAGACTAGTATTGTTCTGGAATACTCCTTTCGAACCTTCCAAATCAGTAGGATCATGTATCGAATGTCAAGGGAACAGACTTATGCTGGTGCATGTTATCCCATGGCAAGACCCAGCTCAGCATCAAACAGACCTCAGAAAGTCCTCACCACCAGCACTGTCACTGTCAGAGCCCGAGGCAGAAACCTCCTCTGTAAAGCCAGAGATCCGAATGTGAAATGGGAATATTATCACTGCTTATGGAAAGGTAGCTTACCTCTGAGCATCAGAAGCATGCAACAAATGAAAGTCAATATGGTTTTTGCTATTAACAGTGGTAGCAGTACTCAAAATGTGTTCTCCTTTGAGTGAGGAAAACACTTGGAAGGGAAAGGAGCTGAGGTAGGTGAGATGAGGGTTCACTGTCAAAGTGTACCATGGAACAGAGGACATTTATTCACAGTGGTGTCCTTCCCAGCACAACATCTCTTTTATTTTTAAACTCTTTTAAAATAATAAAAGCGTGTAGTTGATTTTTTTTAAAAGAAAAATAAAAAACAATGTTAATAATAATAGAGAACCCTTGTGTGCAGTGGGATACCATAAAACAGAGAAAATAGTAAGTTATAGCTACAGATTAGAAGGGAGAATGGCTTTTGCTAGCCAGTTGGGACTCCTGAGTAAGTGACAGAAGATAGGAAAGGAGATTATAGAGTTTTGAAACAGTTTAGTCCTCAACACTTTGAACAAGATGCAAAGTTGTGTGATCTTCATATAACAGGGGCAAAGAAAAGATAGGTTGGCAAAGTGCTGGCCTCACCTTGCAAATATGAAGACCTGGGTGTGCAAAGCCCTGGGCCTCATCCTCAGGAACACATATAGCTAGAGGTACAGCAGTCTACAACTGTCATCTAGCACTCAGAAAGGTGGAGACATCCAAGATAACCAAACCCAAGGCCAGCCTGACTGTCATGAGATCACTACTTAAAGAGCAGGGGACGGAGAGTTGATTTAGTAACACCTCAGGGCCAGAGGTCAGTTACACAAAAACATTTCATTACTTAAGCTGGGAAATGCCTGTCACTTTGTGCCTTCTGGTAAATATTTCAGTATTCCTGAAACTTGATATTTTAAATTAACACATACCTTGAGTGATAAACAACTGCCACCACCATAATCCCCACGCAGAATAACAAAGTAAAAATAAATCTTATATCCTCTGTTCAGCCTCATCATCCTTTAGTGATTATTAGTAGATAAGGTTTCCAGATATGTACTGAGCATATTTATAATATGCACATTTACACATAAATACAATATGATACCTGTGATTTTGTGCTACCACTTAAATGATGTGCATTGTCAGAACATAGAGATAATCCCCCTTCTATTAATTTTATCCACCTCATATCATCTTTTGGGATCCTATGATTTGTTTAAGCTCTGTTCCCCTGCTGATAGGCACGTGTGTTTAAGGAAATAACAAGAGCAAAAACAAACAGAAAATGTTCTTCACAAACCCCACACTGCCTCTGAACCCGATTCTACAATTGCAGGTCATACCACCACTGGGCAGCCTGTATTTCTTTTTTGCTAGTACAGTGTCACAAATGTTCCATTCTCTATTGGGGAAATAAGTATAATAAAAGCTAAAACACATTATATAACCATTTAGATTAATTGGGACCAGGGACTCCCCTCTCCTGACAGACTCTCTAAATATTCAGTGGTGATCAAGACTCAAAGGCTTTATAAATGCCTGTGAACACTTATGGAGAGGAAGTAGAAAGAACAAGGGTTTTGAATGTGAAGTTTTGAATTTCTATGACTTCCCAGGGGAAAAAGACAGGTATATCCAATGATCTTTTGAACTTGAAAAAGGTTTTTTTTTTTTTTGTATTTTCTCTATTTGAGTATTTAAGATGTAAGTCATAGTTCATGATATGCTCATAATAGTGTGGGCCAAGCAAGACCTGTGTCCTGGCTTCACAAGAACTGAATAGACACAGGTCTTGTTATATGACCTTTACCTGTGTTAAGTACCTTGCATGGAGTTCCCGAACACATAGTTCCCATCAAAGTGCTAAGGTCTTCTCTTTCAAAGCCAAACTGAAGTGCAAATCTGTGTGGGTTCTGACTCTCCAAGCTGGTTCTTACTTTACCTTTTCAGCTCACAATATCATTTTGTTGGGTACATACTCTACACAACACGTGTAAAATACAACAAACTATTAGGAAAAAATATCCATGCTAGAAATAGAACTCTTTAAATCCATTAGCATAATTGCCACTCTTCATTTGTCAAATTCCTAATTGAATTTTTTAATAACACAAACTCACAAAGTTACAAACATACACTGTAATTGGTGTGTTGCTTCTGTGTTCACCTTATGGAGTTATGTTCCATACAGCTAAGCTTAAACTGATTTGTTTGCTTCTCTAAACATATATTTTTTTATTACTCATGCTTGTTTTGATTATTTGTATTTCTATGTAGCACATATATTTCTGGTACCCATGGAGGGCGGGAGGGGGCCACTGAACCCCTTGCAAGTGGAGTAACAGAAGCTTGTGAGCCACCATAATGGTGCTGGGTATCCAATCTGGCTCCTCTGAAAGAGCTGCCTGTGCTTTTTGCCATTGATCTATCTCTGCAGCTTCTGCTTATGTCTTCCTCCCCCAGCATCACAGTGTCCTGTTGCATGGATGCGCTGTGAGTAAAGGATGCTGGTTTTGTTGTCAGCCACTCATTTTCCCTATGACGCCTCTTTGGAGGGGTTACTTTTTTATTTTAAAATTTCTATTATATGTAGGGAGGAACTATACATACAATTTAATGTGAAATAGGAGCCTTATAAATCATGGTGGTACTTCTCTTCTTCTCCAACAACCAGCAGGAACATTCAGATGGGGGTTCAGCATCCTACAGCCGCCAGTCTGCCCACCACCTTGGCATTTACTGTTGCTCTGGGATGGGTAAACTTCTGTGACAGTCTGGCTGGTGAATTCATGGATGGTTTCAGTATCTGTAGCTTTCACCGTCTAGAGGCCAGTTGCCCTTCCCTTGCTATTATGCCATTGGAGGTGCCTGTGGACACAGCCAGATGCTGCATCATTTTCTGGTACCCTCCTACTTTAAGAATCACTGGTTTCAAATAATGGAGACTCTTAAATTATCTGAAGGATGATCTTTTCCTTAAGAATTTGTAAATCAGTTTTCAATGTTGGTTCTGGGTTAGTGCCTAAAATAAAACTCAGCCTATTCTGAGAAAACAATCTATTTGAGCAGGGACTAATTACCTCTTTTTTATTTCTAGTGACAAAAGCCAATATATCACACTTAGCTACTGGGAGACTCCATTGCAGTAAACTAATTAAACTAATTCTATCTCGACTCATTATTCTCAGTCCCACTAAATATTTTAACACCCTAGATTTATTTCATTCTATAAATTATATCATACTTAAAACTAGGCATAGCCCTCAAGAGTTTATTTTGGACTTTTCAAAATGTAACATTCAACTTTATCTGGGATATATATTTTTCCTATCTTACTTAGCTAATGATTCACCTTAATTATGACTAATTATTAAAAATGACATATGGCTTTAATTAAATGAAATTAGCTGGCTTCTTGTTAGCACTTATTAAATACTGACAATGTTAGGAAGATATGGTAGAGGAGGAAACTTACAGAATTGGTTACATTTTCAGGCTACAGGCTGGCACAGATACACACATCCAAACAGACTGATAAATGCACAAGGTGGAAAAACATTAAGCGTTTTTCATCCTTAAAAGGAGTGAAAGTCTGTGTCCATTTCAGATTCATTTTCCAACAGAGGATGGCCACATAATTAAAATGTTAATACACATCTTACTATTTGTACTTAGCTTCCAAAGCTAGCATATATTAAATAGAAATTTAGCTCAAGTGCTTTTCGAGAGAAGCCAAGAGGAATGCAGCCTGAATACCACTTAAGAGTAAGTTGCTGCTTCTTATAGATGTGTAATACAATTAAGTCAAGGGGCTGTGAGCTGCCTACATCGAGTAAGCTTAGTTTAGATATTTGTCCTTAGACATCTCCCTGAAAAGGGCTCCATGTTGAAGAGAGGGGAAGGGACACGGAACCAATGAGTTATTCATTAGACTTGACATAGTGGTGAGCAAGGCCAGGGATGCCTGAGGAAGAGGAAATTTTCTTTAGCATTTGCAAGAAGAAATAAAAAAAGGGGCGCAGCACTCACATCGATCTTTCACTAGTTCCTATTAGCTACCTTTCTGGTTTTAGCTGGTCATTTTGGTCCAGTTTCTTGTTTTGTGTGAAAAGATGCTGCAGTAGCCATAGGCATTTTGTAAGGGAGGTGCTTGTCTTTGCTGAGACAGAGCACGATCACTCAGTGGAGGAAAAGATGCTGATGGCAGCTATGTGAAGGAAATCATTCTGAGTACATGGGGTCAAGGACCCTTGACCCTGACATAATCTCTAGACTCATATGCATTTTGTACTAGATAGGGACAAGGTGCCAAATGAATTTGTGAACTTGCAACCCATCTTTTAGTTACAGGAAATAAGTTCCCTGACATTTTGACCCCGTCTCTCCCCATCTCTTTTTCTCTATATACTGAAAACCTGATCCACTTGAGGACTTAGAAGATGGGACTGAATGAAAAAGAAGTGTTAGAGTAATATTTTCTGCCAGTCTAGATTTAACTTGGTTTCAATTCAATATATCAAACTTACTCAAGAAATATTTAGATGTAAGTAATGTCTTATAAAACATAATACAGGGCTAGAGATATAGCTCAGTTGGTAAAGCACTTGACTTGCAAGCAAATGGAACTGAGTTCAATCCACTGAACTTCGTACACAAGGTCAGGTGTGGTGGAATGTATGTGTAATGTAAGTCAGGCAGATCCCTAGAACCTCCTGATAAGCCTGCTGCCTCAAGTACATAGAGGGTCCTAGGCCAGTGAGATACCATGCATCAAAAAAGAAGCCAAATAGCTACTAAGAAACAACAACTCAGGATGACGTCTGACTTGTACACACACATGCTTAAGCACTCATGTATACATATACCAACACACATGTACACCTGCACATATATAAGCATACATATGTGCATAGACACAATAAAATATGTGGTAATATACAACTAGGAGAAATATCAGCATCAGTATTGACATAGGTGCATAGAAGTACACAAACATGCATTCACAGGCACACACACACATGTACACACATAATGCACAAAGATAAATGCCCACATTCAGACATACACCAATATATGCCCAAACAAACATATACACACATACATATATGCAAACACAAACACAGACAAACATAAATATATATAGACATATATACACATATAAAAATTTACACGTATATGTACACAGATATATACTAGCACACACAAATATACATTCACAAATATGTACAAGCATGCACATATGCACAACTACACATACACACCATAGATCAGTCAGGTCACAGAACAAAGTCCTTAGGATATTCTTGATCCAGAATAACTGGGAACTTATCCCCTGTTCCAGAAACCTTAGTGTTTTACACTATTACCAAAGAAGGACTCTTTTGGCTATACCATAATTCTTATCCTTGTGTGTGGATTTGCAGCTGTCAGTGAGGAGCTGCAGATCACAAGGGACCTGGTTTCTGTTAATCCCTACTCCTGGATCCTTGAGTCTCACCTCTAGTCCACCTGCTTTCTGGTTTCCCCCAATCCAAGGTGAAAGAAGGAGAAACCCACTGTGAGCATCTTTTCAGGCCTCCTCAGTTGGGAATGTGTGAAAAAGCAAACAGAGAAGGGAAAATGTAAAGAGCAAAGGAGGAAAAACCATAACCCTATCCCAGTTTTTCCTTTCTAGAGGGAAGTACAGCTAAAGGAGAAGGCAATAGTCAGGCTACCTGTGCTAGGTAAAGCTCTGTGGCATGAGGCTTTGCTAATTTAGTTTGAGATTTTAAGGTCTTGCATTGCCCCCAACTAGCTATAGTGTTTTTTGATGTTCTTTGAAAACACACACACAATAAACAGGGGATCTTTCCAGAAGATCCAATGTCCATGATAAAAGATACTCTGGGGGGCAAGACTCATATTTTTCAGGAATGGAAGCATAGATTACTTATACAAGTTCACAAACTAATTCAGGGTAGAGAGGGGGCAGATTCTGACATCACACATCATGACAAGACACTGTCCAGCTTATTACACGGCCCTCCATCAGCTGGCCCTCGAATACAAAGTGCAGGGGCTAGGTCCACCATTTCTTTGTCCCCTAAACAAAAACTTTCCAAGTATAAATCCAGGGTTACATCAAGGAAGCTTGTTAAAATCAAATCAGGCTCTTGGTTGAACTCTAGACCAGTGGAGTTGGAATCAGAAGGTGCTGAATTTTCCAGAGAGTTCTGACAGCCCCTCATGTTTCAGGAAAACTCCATTGTCTTTTATTTAGATTCAGAAAGAAGAAAAGTACCTTGAAGGGGGGAAGATTTGATCTTCGCTCAAAATGTATTTTCTTAATTTGTCTTTAATGGATGAATGAAGTGGCCCACAGAATGATCAACTCATAAATGGTAATCCCATTACCTACTTTCTCCTACAAGATCTCTACCATGCTGTCCTCAAAACCCCCCATCATCCCTTCCCAGTAGCCAGCACACTACCTGGATTCTTTTCAGCCTGGCAATTCCTGTTGACCTAAAATGTAAGTGGGCAAGTGTACATTCCTCTTCTATATCCACTGTCTGCCTTTCTCTCTTCTTGAAATTTTGGAGTTCTAGAAAATTGATAATTCAAAATCAACCCTTTCTTGTAGTGTTTGTGAGGGTTCAGTGCTCCAGAGATGGCTTCTTATGAGGAAGCTCTTCCCACTGTTGGCAGATCACTTTATACTTGGAAGTAATGAAAGCAAGGCATTGTTGACTCAGTGACACCAGCATTCCATGTCACCAGTGGTGAAGAACAATAAAAGCAAAATGGAGACAGTAAGGGGGAGAGGTGAAGGGGATAGAAGAACAAAAAGAAATGAACATGTCTTGGAATGTTTGCTGCTCATGGGCTGTTACGTCAAGGACTGAATATCATTTGGTTGTCTGGCTAAGAGGAAAGAACTGATCCTATTAAGTGTCTATGCCCCCATTTTATAGTTGAGAAAACTGAGTGATGGCATAATTTCTTAAAGGCACATGGGAATTCACCACCAGTATATGAGTTCTCTGTCCCACCCCTGGCCATTTCTGTGTGTTTATTTTGTGGCCCTGTGCTCTTTGACATTTTACTTTCAACTCTTCTTGCTGTCTTTATTGCACAGTGAGAATACCTCTGTCTTAAGTATTAACTCAATACTCAGTTAGCCCAGTGTTGACCTTGCTACAAAGGCCAACCAATAAAAGAAGAAAGATGGTATCCTTTTGGGGGGATTATATTTATTTAAATTTTAGTGGGACTAAAAAGTCATTCTCATTGCTATAAAAGAAGGTGGGGTAAAGCTCATTCATGCTTCTCTCATTGTGAGATGGTCATTTTCATGATATAATGAGCAACCGGTTGATCCAGCATGGGATAGAGACCGAAAAGATAGGTCTCATGTTCCTGATATGATTGGATTCTAAGAGCCCCTCAGATAGGGTCCTCTCTACCAACATTTGTGATATTTTGGGACTTTCCTTACACCAAGGTCATTGTGCCTTTGTGAAGGAATTGGAACATGTCTAGATGCGGGCTTACGTGCATGTCTTTGAGGGTTTTTGTTCTAATTGGTTAACTGAAGTGTAGCTTCCAGATAACCTGGGCAACTCAGTAAACTGAGAAATTAGATCAGTGGTAGTGTTTGCCTTACATAAGCAAGTAACTATGTATTCCCACGACTTCTGGGAGAAAAGTAAGTAAATTAAAAGAAGAAAAAGAATATCTTCTTCCCTAGATTGTAAAGATTTAATGAGAAAAGGAGTTTGAAATATCGTTGAGCGTTAGGAAGATTCTGCAAGAGTAAGGTGCCTCATTTTGCATTGCCACTAGACAGTAAATTGCTTTTGGATTGTCTCCTGGATGGTGAATTTACAAATTTGGCAGCTTTTGATGAAAAGAATCAATACACTGTCTCTTTAAAGGGGAATTAGTAGTTACCAGAACTGGCAATACATTTGGAGATTTGTTGCATGTTTGTTTGTTTATTTGTTTCAATAGCTCACAAGGAGATCATTTTCTCTCACATTGTAAGAATACTTGTATGCTTAAGGGAAGACAAATTCCAACAATCAGGTTGTTTGCTCTGATTTGTATTCCCTAGGGATGAGGGGAGTCAACAATGTCAAAAAACTACACATATAGTATAAAAGTTCCAGAGAGGAGAATTTCTTTTTCCTATCTGTCTCAAGTACATTCTAGGGACAGAAGCAGTTTAGAGAGACTTGGATTGTATAGACACCCTTCCATAGGTCCCCTCATTTGGCTGTTTCCTCTCTTCCTTGTCCTGAAGAACATACCTCTTATCCTTGGATGGCCTTTTGAACTAATTTTGTGAAAGTCAGTCTGTCCTGAGGTTGGGCAGCATGCCCAGGCACCCTCCCCTGCACATGGCAGTCCTACCTCCATGCCACCTGAGTCTTGATCCTTGGTCTTGATTTTCTAGGCCAGTCTCTCTGAGAATACCACTTGCTGGTTTTCCTTTCAGTACACTTTCAGGTCATCTGTCCTTGTTTGTGATGGAAAACTCTCAAAGAGTTGCAGGAAAGATATTCTCAGTCATTGGAGAGCCGAAGGATACTCCACATAGGATTAAATGTTCTTTCATACTCTGGAAGTTCTCCAATATTCCCCAACTTACCTTGCTCCCTTCTTTGCTGAGTTCATGCTGACTGATGCTTTAAAACCACTCTCTTTTGCCTTTTTCAAGAAAACATGCCTTGACTCTCCTGGACAGATCAAGTAACCGTACTCTATTATTACCCAACCTCAAGTGTGTTATTTTTAGCTTGTACCATCATTTCAGCTCTACATCCTTTGATGTTCATTTTATGATCATGCTCTCTGCAGAGGAAGACTAATGTCTTCTCTAGGCCACTCCTTCAGGACCTACTTGCCTTATACACAGTAGGCTTTTGACAATGATTGAAAGGATAAATGAATGCATAAATGAGAGGCTGATGAAAAAAGGAGGCAGAGAGGGAGGAAGGAAAGAAACAAGGAAGGAAGGAGAGTTAAATGACCATTATATCAGGATATCTGTTCTTTAAGATAGATTGAAATTTCTGATAAAAAGGAAAAGGAACCAACCTACTCCTTGAACTATCTCTCCCTCTTGTCTACCACTAACACTGAAGTTCCCTTCCTGGAGCTTTGATGCCTTTGGAATAGCAGCACTCTGAGGCCTTCCATTCCTCCTGTCTTCAACAATCTAGTGTACCCCTTGATCATTTTCTACTGTAACTCCCAAGTTAAACTGAAATTGTGTTCAGGGTTTGAATCTTGCTTTGTTTCCTCCTTGGCTGGTGAGGGTCACATGGCATTTTTCCATGATCAGAAATATTTTATCATGCTTCTACACAAAGTTCTTCATAACCATGCTTACAACTCTGGCTGCCCAAACTGTCCATGGAAACTTTTCCTGATGCCTGAAGGTCAGTCTAATTCCTCTTCTAGCTTTTCTGCACTTTTTATTCACTGTCAAAGCATTTTGCAGAACTATAATGAAATGCATATTTTTATTTGTACAATGTCTGTTAGGTTTCAGAGTACCAGTTATTTGAGGAACACATTGCATCTGTCTTGGTCATCAGGAAGAGCTCAGATCACAATAAGCACTACACGAGTGGTGAATAAAGATAAACTCCTTTTGTGAACCAATAACGCACTGTGATTTGGGGAAGTACTGAGAGTCAAAAGCAGAAGTGACCCCAATGTGTTCTTACTAATTTTCTCACCTTTTGAGGATATTTGAAGACATCGGTCTCACATTGGAAGCCTACAGTAGTCACTTTCTTTTGATGCTCCACAGCTCACTCTAAGTAGTTCTTGGGTGATACTCAACTATCAGCATAGTTCCAAAGAGCCTTTTTGATGTGAAGTTAATTCAAACTCCAAAGGTTCACTTTGATGACTTGGTTATGGCTGGTCACAGGGTTTGAATGCTCTCTTTTTCATTGCATAGGTACAGCTCTTTGCAGTCATTTTCTAGGACATGCCTTCTCACAGATATTCATGGTCATGAGGTTAAGAAGAATATGTGAGGATAAATGAAAGTTGAAAATTCTGTGGGATCTAAATCCATTCTTGACATTTAATTTTTGTATACAGATCCAGGAAGGCCGAGTCTTTGGTTTGAAAGTGACATGGTACTTTTTACTCATCCCTGGATGCCCATTAGCCAGTTTTCTAGGCAAATTCATTACAACCAAACCTTAATTATACTGATGCACATATTCATTTGGGTGTCCTCTTCTTAAAGGATTATATATGATTTTTCTTTTAGGCCATGTTTTTAAACCCAAGAAAGATGCCATTTTTATACAGTTGGTTCAGTGGGAGGATGTGTGAGATTATAGACAGTGCATTGGGGTAGAGTAGGGAAATAACAAAAGGACAATACGTGGAAATGAGGCTTTGGGATGGTCTTGTAGGAATCACTGTGCCCAAGATGGCTTCATCCAGAGTCACAGGCCAGCTTCTTCCCTTACTTTGTCTTCGGCCACATTGTGCACTGAGACAGACGTAGTAACCACATAGCCTTCAACCCTACTCTTGCTCCAGGTGACTCTATCTGGGGTCATCTGTCAAATTCAGCTCCTCAGAGAATTCAGATTGTGAAATGTTAGTAGCCAACAGCTAGTAGCTGAGGCTACTGTTGAGTTCCCAACTTTAAGGAGCTTTAGGCTAATTAATATGTGAATGTAGAGAAAGGCTGCTTTGTGCACAGTCCACTCGATTTGCATTTCCCACTGACATTTTATCTCATACCATCTCTTCCATCTCCTTGATCTTCTTAAGTCTTAGAATAGACCTTGAGTTCCATAAAGATGACAAAATCTGTTTAGATTTCAGCACCCAGGGAAGATTTCCTGCTAAGTAGTGCTATAGAGGGAGATGCTCAGAGAAGTCACCCAATAGATTCTAGACCTTTGCAATTACATTTACCCATCTCTTAAATGACACACATTATAGCCTATCTGTCTGTCAAATGTGTATCACCCCAGTGCTTAGGTCCTTGAAAATACCCTATTATCAGTTTACATTTTATGTATTTTGGGTGGCCACCACCAGGCTTTCATGTCAAGGGTATGATGGGAACTGTAAGAAACTGAATTTCTTCTTGTATTCTCAGGGGTGCTAGTCACAGGATGCTCCTTCCTCTGTAAATAAGCCACAGCCTCATCTTGTTTCTCTGCTTCCCTGTCTTTCAATAGCCCTCTCCTTCTCCCATTGTTCCTCTTCATCTCCTGAAGCCTTCATATCAGTGCACACATAAATAAGGCTTCATGCACGCATGTGAGAATATATAGCCATCACAGTACAGTGTGGGTGTGTGTATGTGCTGAGGAAGTATAATAGACTATGGTTGTGTGTTTTTAGGTATATAATAAGTTTTCTGCAGATGGGGGGCTGAGACATTTGTTGATTCAAACCAATTTTTTCCCCTGAGTTAGTACCCAATCTGTAGCTAAGAAACGCTGACTATAGCGTATTTCTGAATGTAGATTTTCCCCCCCTGACAGCCGAGACCTAACTCTCGCCTGATCTATGTAGCTGCATTGTTCAAATCACAAAGTCTTTGTGACAGAGCTGCTCTTTTTTCTGAGAGCCCCCAACACACCTGTCACCAGATGGAAGCAAGTCTCTCGAAGTCACCACTGTACCTAGAAACTCAGCAGATGATGGAAATTATTTCTTGCTACTAATTCCCCTTTTAGTGGAGATAAGCCGCTTTGTTCAGCTGTAAATGAAACATTAGGGTATTAACTGTGAAGCCAGAAGTATTGGGGAAGCTGAGATTTTATCTTCGGTAGGAACATTTTGGGCAATAAATTGTTTTGTTGGACAGAATACTAAATCTCTTGAGTTACAAAGAAGCAGAGCTCATTAAGGGGAATGCTTAAAGCAGGGGGAACTAGAGTCGAGACAAAAGCTTATTGCCTTGCTGTGGGATTGTAGGGGATACAGGCTCTTCTGTATACGTAGCATGGAAGAATTATATGGTAGAGTGATTAAATAGATGTGTCTATAGACCTGCAAACACTCTGTGAATATGTCCAAGGGATGAATACATTCCTGAAATATCAATAGTGGTCTATAATAAGTTATGAATTTTGGAGTACATATTTATCCTCTAAGGTTTTTGTTTCCTGTGGGTGAAATTTTCCCATCTCTTTGCCACATCCTTCAGAATAATCAGCTGGCATGGTTACATAAATGTTTGCAATAGAGGAAATTAGGTGCTGGGGTTATACAAAATATTGTCACAGAATACACACCCAAATTAAGATAATTATGTGCTGAAGCATCTGTCAACAGGGCTTGGCAGGGAGGGAGGGACTTCCCATGACGAAGAGAAGGCTTCTATTAGGAATTGTAGGTTTTTATCCCATGAGCGTTCTCGGCTTGTTAATATCCCCTCCAGAGGGAAAAAGGACAGAGTGATTGCTCACTGACCAATGATAGGGGCAGACGCAGCAGTAGAGGAGTGCTGTCTTCCCTGGGAAGATAGCTTTGCCCTTACGGTTGGCTTCTCTGTGTACCTTTGAACCTGAGGCTGCATCTCTGTGACTCTATATGTCTGTTTCTGCTGCTTTTGGCCCTGGGTAGGAGCACGGCCCCAAAACTGTCATACTGAGAAACGTAGAGCACTGCAAACAGACACACCTATGAGGCTGTAAGAGCTGTATCAGAGATGTATGTTTTCTTCTTTATTTTTCTCCTTGAGTTGTTCAGTGCCTCCTTGCACAGCATCCCACCCAGAAGTACTTCATTACTTTTTACCGTTTTCATAAATGTGTGGCTATGAGGCAGATGGCCAGGACACAGTCCCCTGGAGCTGCCCATAGTGTGCAGAGTCCTGGAGTCCTGAGTTCTCATTATGATCCTGATATTCATACAAGGTATATGGATCCCTTTGCTTAGTTTTTTTCTGCAGAGAAAAGAACGCATCTTCCAACCTAGCAGGGCACTGCCCCAACACATGGCTTCCTGTGAGCCTGGGCAAGCATGAGCTTCCTTAATTCTGACTTGACTTGAGAAAACTAGGAATATGATATCTCAAGGCTATTTTTAGGGCCAGGGTATAACTGAGTTGTAGAGTACTGGGCTAGCATGTTCCCTCTGTTGCAAAATAAACAAATAAAAATACTCTAGCTTTTAAATAAGTCAACAAATAATAATTTTATCTTTAATTTAAAATCTATACAGATATGATGTCTTAGCTGCAAATAATATCCTTTATGATATTCTATCCAATCATAGTACCAGGATGAGGTTTTTTAAGTCTTTGATATGATAGAATTGCATGGGTTGTATCTGAATCTACTGTGCATTTATGCTGTGATTCAAATGGCAGGATATTTACCTTGTCATTCATTGTGCAAGTGACTTCTCACGACCGCTTATCCATCTAGTAGGACCCAGGCTGTCAACATGAGTTTGTGGGAGCATCAGACATCTAGCAGCACTCTTCCCTTCTATCTGTCACATAAAGGGCACTCTGAGCGTTGAGATGAGTTGAAATATCTCCATGGAAGTGACTGGAATCCACTTGTCACACACACACACACACACACACACACACACACACACACACACGGCAGAGTCTACAGACTTTAAAATTGCTACCAAGGAGCAAGAAGAGCAAGCAGAAGGAAAGAAATTAAAATCAGTAGTTTGCAATATAAAGAAACATTGCTGTGGTAGTAGTTTCTAAATGGAGTCACATTTACATGGTGATACTCTTTTGGCACCCTGGGATAATTGTGACATATATTTGTAACCCCCATTTTCAACCCTTGCAGTAAAGTAATAGATCCACATTGTAAGAATACAGGCTTCTGTGTTCTGTGTTTAAATCTTGTCATTTTGCAAACTACACAGTCCTCAACATACATGAGTCTGTTGGAGCCTCATTTTTCTCATCTATGAAATAACCATATAACATTACCATTTGTGTTCTGGCCCTACTAGATTCTAAAATTTCCCTGTTCAGTTAATGAAGCTCCACTTTATAAACTGCCATGGCCCACAAGCTTCCTCCTCCATGGTCTGCAGAAGAATCCACATCCTCAGAGTGACTGTTTGGAGAGTCAGCTTTCCCAGAGGATTCTGTTCCTGGGACTGTTTGTGAGCTCTCAGAGAGTAATATTGCAGGAGGACTCTCCATGGAGACAGTGCTTGTCTCAGGTGGACCTGTTCACAATGTACCAGAGACTTGGTAGCTAAAGTCTGATCGTTTTCAGTAAGAGTCACGGTCATTACCAGATCACTTGTCACCATATATGGAACATAGTGCTGAAAGCAGTGTGTTTCCCTTCTCTCTGAGTGGCATTTACAAGATGCTGAAGCTGCTGGACCTCTGTGTCTTCTCATGCAGTATAGCGATACAGAATTAGCACATGGTTTTAGAAAATTTGCCGATGATGAAGGTGGTGGTGATGAAGGGTTTAGTTTAAATGTAGGTTGTTGAAGACTCTATGTATGCTTTATCTTCATCATGATCTTTATCTATTGTTATCACAGCAATCCAGGAATAGAAATGAACAGCTGAGTCTCTGGAGAAACTGTATAGAGAAGAAGATCTGGTCAGGCTAACAGTTATCCCAAGAGACTTTACCTCTGACCCCTAACTACTAGAGATCTTTATATTTTCAGAGATCTCTGGAAGGGAACAACCATTCTTTTAGGAGTTTTTCATGGAGTGAAGTTTAGGCTAGAAATATGCTCATGTGGTAGGCTGTGACCAGGACAGTCCTATGGTCAGTGATGTGTGCAAGTATGAAGCCAAATCCCACATCAGCGCCCATTCCTGCTACATCAAATACCCCTGGCTAGATCACCACTGGAAGCTGTCCTCATGCTAAAGTGAAAGTTAAAACTAAGGACCCTGTTAGAGGTCCTTCAGGTTTCTTCTTACTTAGAGCTGCTGAGGAAAACTAGTTTCACACATATGGTGACCTTAGACAAAACATTTAGTCAGTCACAGAATCCAAGACCTAAAGGCTGAAATCAAAATGTGCCCCAGGGCAGCTCCTTACAGATACTCAGAGAATCTCTTCTATGCTTTTCTTTCACAACACTTGACGGCTTCTAGAAACTTGGACACATAACTAAGTGTCCCTCCAGGCTCTGCCTCCATCTTCCTTTTCCTCTCCCCTACCTCTCCACTTTAGAGTTGGAAAACAATCTCAAATGTCATTCTCTCTGTCTCCACCCCCATTTTATGCAGGCTCTCACAGTGGCCTGGAATTCAGCAAGTAGGCTAGACTCACTGGTCAGGGTGCTCCCGGGTTACACTTATCTTTCCTTCCCCCAGAGGGGATTACAAGAGGTCAGACTGAGGTCTTTATGTTTGTAAATCCAACTCTTTATCAACCAGGTCATCTCCCCATCTTTCCCAATATGTTTTTCTCCACCCTTTTTCTTTTGTCAGGATCCATCAGTGGGATTAAATCTTAGTCAAGTGCAGGGTGAATGGTGCTAATTGACTATGCATTCTCCCTTGAGAATTTACCTACCAAGTAAGGTTTTTACTTCTTTATAGATTGATGAGAAAACTGAGCCTCTAGAGAAGATCATGTTTCTTAATCTCTCAACCAAGAAACAGGCACCATCGCTAGCTTACAAACATTCATTTCCAAAACTGGGGTTTATGCTTTGAATCTTCACAAAACATAATTTTTATTTGTATGTATATGTGTGCATGTGTTTGTGTGTGTGTGTGTGTGTGTGTGTGTGTGTGTATGAGCTCACACAGGTATGCAATCAGTGGATCTTGCTTCTGCCCTTGTGTCTAAGCCTACAGGTTTGACATCAAGTGTTTTACCCACTAACCCATCAAGTACTTCATACTTTGAATCTTGATGCCTGAAGTTCTTGCATTTTGCTGGGATTGTGAATATTCTACCTTCCCCAAAGCTCTCTCTTTAGAGACTTCTGATTCTGAGGATATGGGAGGAGAGCCAGATTCTGCATTTAAAATAGCTTTATTATGCAATCTACCCCCTCTGTCCTCCCTCTGAAAACATACTTCAGGTAACTGCTCAGACTCTCACAGACATGTTCACATGATCTCTGAAAAACAAAATCCTGAAAAGTTTAAAAACACACAAACACACAAACACACACATACACACACACACACACACACACACACACACACACAGAGAGAGAGAGAGAGAGAGAGAGAGAGAGAGAGAGAGAGAGAGAGAGAGAGAGAGAGAAGCTCAAGTTGCTTTTAAACACTCTTATTTTTTAATATTTTACATTACCGGTTTTTATTCCCTAAGATAACCCTCCACTTTTGGTCTTTGCTGCAGTCCTCCCCACACCCTGCAGTGGGAAATGTGGGAAGGGCTGATTTTGCTCCCAGCCCTTGCTTGAGCAGAGTTGGCTCACTCTTTAGCAAAGTCAGGTTTTCCATTTGAATTGTGCCCACAGAACAAGGGGCAGAAGAATCCCTCCCTGGAGTCCAGCAGACTTGCCTCAGTCCTATAATAATCCAGTCAATTAAAAATTGTCTTTCGTTCTGAACAACGTGGTGGTGATGTCTTGGGTTGTCAGTGTCTGAGCTATCACGGGTGCAAGCCCCACGAAAGGATGCTGAAGGTTCTTTCTGTCATGTGTTGAGTGATCTTAGTTGCTAAATCCTTGAGAATGAATTGGCTCCTCCCACAATGGTGTCTCATCCTCCTCCATGCAGGCCTATCAGTAGTGGAGCTGCACATGCAACTCTGGAAATGTGAATAGGCAGAAGTATGAAATTACATGTCATATGTGAATGGGCAGAAGTATGAAATTACATGTCATTTGTGATACAGTTGTGCGTGAAATGTGCTTGATTAGTCCTTCATTAACTGACTACTGCCTTTTGCTGCTCTCCTGAAATATAATTGACCAACAAGAAACACTTATTTAAGATGTCCAATGTGATTTTTGTACAGGTCATCAATTGTGGTAGGATCACCATAACCTTGCATACTTATTTTTGTTATCTATATTTTGGGTGAAAATTCCTAAAATCTATTCTCTACAGAATTTATACATAGAATACCTGCAAGGTGTACAGTTTATTTGGGGGAATTTGTCAGAAATAAAGTACCAGGACGTTCTAAGGATATTGTATCAGTACTGGAAACAAGCCATCACATCAGAAAAATCAAGGAGAGTTAAACTGTCTAATAGCTAATTTTAAAATGTATTTTTGTTGGTTTTTTTCTTTACAAAAATTTCATAGTATAATGAATTTTGACCATATCTACCTTCTTTTCCTCCTCCTATCAGACTCACTCTTCTCCCATCCCCCTTCTAGTCTCATGTCTTCCTCTGTGTGTAATTTATATAGCCCACTGTGCTAGTATATTTTTTTAAACTACTCTCTGCAAAATATTCAAGCGTGGTTTAAAGTCATGGAAAGTATGTTGGAGAAAATATAGACAGGTAGGTAAGTTGATAAATAGAACAGATGGGTGTACAGGAAGATGGGATTGATGGGTTAAAAATGAAGAAAGCTTTGGAAATAGTTTGGAAGCCAGACTTGGGTAAAGGACTATCTAAGCTTTCATTTCCTGTGTGAGGGCAACAATTGGGACATATGTTATTTCCCCCCTTTTTTTTCTTTTCTTTTTTTTTTTGGACTTTTTATCAGTTATATAGTACAGAAAAAAAAATCTTAATGTTTGTTTCAAGAGCAGAGGATACAGGGAGATACAGATAAAGATCTGAGAGAATGTTATGGTCCAGCAAGCATTTAGTGTAACAAGAACCTGATCTTAATCCTCAAGACCTTTCTAAAAAGTTAGGTGTAATGGCATGTGCTTATAATTTCAGTGCTGGAGAGGTGGAGGCAGGTGGATGCCTGTAGCCTTCTGGCTGGCCACTCTAGCCTACATAGTGAGCTCCAGGTCAGTTAGACACCTGTCTCAGAAAACAATAGCCGGGCGGTGGTGGCGCACGCCTTTAATCCCAGCACTTGGGAGGCAGAGGCAGGAGGATTTCTGAGTTCGAGGCCAGTCTGGTCTACAGAGTGAGTTCCAGGACAGCCAGGGATACACAGAGAAACCCTGTCTCGAAAAACCAAAAAAAAAAAAAAAAAAAAAAAAAAAAGAAAAGAAAACAATAAAGTTGGATGGCTACCAAGGAATAATGGCTGAGATTGCCCTTTGCCTTCCAGTTGTGTGTGTGTGTGTGTGTGTATGTGTATGTGTGTGCACTTGCACATGCATGAACATGCACACTTATCCTTCAAAGATAACTAAAGAAAATTTTATTTAAAGTCATATCCTATATTAGGCCCCACAGCAAAAGGGTATCTGGGCCAATAATACATCAAACAAATTAGGTTTTCTTCCATTTAAGAAAGGTCTTTTTGTTTTATCTTCTTTGTGTAACTGCACCTCAAAAATACAGAGTAGCTTGTTCCATGGGGTCAGAAATATCATAGAAAAAAAAGTTTAACCAAAGCATAGAAAGGGGTCTTTGCCAAAATTGAAAACTCTATCTGCTAGCTCTCAGAACTCTAGCTAATATGAACAACACTTTCAAAGTTTATTTAAAAATTCACTGGGCTTTGTCTTTGGGCTTACCTGCAAGGTAAGTAATGCAGTAATTGATGTGTTCTTGGATGTGGTTAAGTATCCTGAAAATGGTGGTTAATGATTTCCCTTTGAGGTGAAAAAATACTGTGTTCCTAAGCTCCACTATTCATTTTTATTAATTTGAGTTGAAGTCATTGTATTTGATATAAATTAATATCATCCATAAAATATTAAATAAAAGTTTTAAATATAATTGCATCCTCCTGCACCTGAGAATTTCTCACTAGGAGAAGGAGGCACATAGAGATTCCTGTTACTCGAATAGGGTCATACCTAGGAACAGCATACTTCAAAGCGATTGAACATGGATTGTTGAAAGACAATCCTTGGCTTCAAAAGCTTTCTATATTGTTGGATGTGAGTGCTCGAGATTCCACTCTGCTTGTTGCAGCATTCAGGATAAACCTAATTGTACAGCCACTGACACACAGTGTGGCCCATGATTCTGGCAGACTGTATATTAGCATTAACCACAGGAATAGCTCATCTATAGGAAAAATATTTGGTTTGAGAACAGAGCAGGGAAATCTGGGGGCAGTTTCAGAAACCCTGCAGAACATTTGCAAAAGTGATTTTGAAGAGAATACTGAGCCTGGAAGTATGCATTCATGATAAAATTCTGTCTTGAACTGTATTTGATTTCCCCTTAAGTAAATGACTACTTCCCCCCACCTCCCGGTTTCCTTGCAGAATTGAGAAACAGGAATTGCAATTGCATGTGTTTAAGATATACAATTTACTTTGGGTGTTGGTATTCATAGTGAAACAATTCACATTACTTAACATACTTACCATCATTAGTTTGATTATATTAACTCATCTCTTTCTGCATATGTGATGTGTACACAAATGCATGTGTGTGCATGCAGGTACAGGTGGAGGCCAATGAACATCCTCATGTATCAATCCTTAAATACAGCACCATAAACAAAACAAGTTCTTCCTCTCCTCTTCTTCCCCTCTTCCTCCTCCCCCTCCTTTCCCTCTTCCTTCTCTTCCCCCACTTCCTCCTTCTTCTTCACCTTCTCCTTTTGAGACAGGATCTCTCAATGCCTGGAACTTGCCAAAGAGACTAGGTTGGCTGGCCAGGGGAGCCCCAGGATTCTGCCTATAACCATCTCCCTGATGCTGGGATTCTATCCAGTGCAGCCTCTCTGGAAAATATATATCAAGTATGTGGTTTTTAAAAGAATATTTTATGAAAGTCAAAGTGTAGTCATTAGAATCCCTAATTGTTTCCTGCCATTTCATGATTGGGTAAAAGATTAGATGGGCAAGCATTTTTTTTTCTTACCCATCGCCAAATGGGCGTCATCTCACCAAGGGTAGGATAGATTATGTGAATGCTTAGAGCCAGGATGATTTTTTAAGGCATTTTATTTCCTGGGCATAGACATTTGAGTTTTGATTCTCCCTTCCATCTACTCCCCCGAGTAGAGAGATGATCCTGTCTGCAGCTGTAAGGATGCCTGCCTAGCCAAGCCACAAAGGATATTATTTTGCATATAGTAACAGCTTCAAGGTGTGTTTTTAAAGCTGGAGTAGGCATGCTAAGTTCCTGGCTAACTCTTGAGAGTTTTCTGGGCACAGCCTAGAGGAAGATTTTCAGCAAGCCTGCAGTAGGAATACCATTCCTCACGCGAAGAAAACTCCTGACAATACAGAAGCTTTGGCTTTCTGTTTGGTAAAGTAAAATTGGAAAATGGCAGAAATTAGTTCAGCACAGTGTTGATGCCAGCCCACAGGCAAGGCCTCTAATGCCCAACTCCCCTGCTGCAAACCTGTGAGGTTGGAGAGGCTCAGCTGGGCGGAGACTAGCAGATGCAGAGGCATAAGCCAAGGCTCCATGCAGTTTTTTCTCAGTTCCACCAGGTGCTGCCAGAGAACATTGAGCAGGGCCCAGCTCCAGGCGAAGCCTGTTTGCAGCTGCTCTGGAACTCATGGGTTGCTTGGAAGGCAGCAATTAAATGAGTTGTGTTGAAGATAACAGCTCTCACACAGTTAAATGCTTCCAAGTGCTTCCCCTGCCTACCATCTCAGATCAACATTTTGATGTGCACTTGGGTCTTCCCATATGTTTCCATATCCAGTGTGCATCTAGATCTCCAGTCCAAATTCCAGCTCCACCCTGGGTCAGGCTTCAACTTTTAAGCCTGGAAGAAAACAATCTTGTGGCTGGGCATTCCCCTCTTTTGTAAAGGCTGCCTATTTGTGCTGTCCTTTTCCAGATTCTGTATCTGGAGCAATGATCTGGAGCCCTAGATCTGTGGCCCTCAGAAGGTGCATGTCTGTATCTCCAAGGCTTATTGATATATCTCCACAAATATAATGGATGGTCACTACTGTGGGGTTGAGAGGGCTATACATGACACTTCCCACACAGAGCCATGGATGCAGCTCAAATACCACATAGTGTCTAGGGTCAAATCCCCACATGCAAGAGTGATATAGTCCAAGGTGTTAGTAGTATTGAAAGATGGGGAACATCATTCTAGAGACAGAAAGTTCACTGAGAAATGGGTGCATTCTTCAAAACAAATCTTAGACATTGTGGTCGTTTTAGAAAGTGCCTGTAGTTCACAACTCAGAGCCAGTACCTTCCTAAGATGCACAAAAGTATGAGGGGCACCACACACCACAGTCCCAGAGATGACAAACACTTTTCTAACATGGTTTCTACTCCTTACTGGAATAACACCAAGGGTGGAATTACTGTCCCATTTGATAGAATAGGAAAACAACGTCTAGGAAACTGGCTTTTAATTACTGGGGTCACTTGGCTGCTAGGTGGGGAACCCAGTTTTGTGACCAGATATAATCCTTTATGGGCTAGTGTTGTTCTCCCTATTTCAAGTTGTGTACCAGAGCATGATACACTGTTCTAAATGGAAAAAATAGAGCCTGGTACTCAGTCAGTTAAGTGCCTGCCATGCAAAACCTTGAGTTACCAGAACTCACCTAAAATGTGTTAAGCATGGTGACACATACTTTTACTCCCAGCACCAGGGACATGGAGATAACCAAATCATTGGGGCTCTGTGACCAGTCAGCCTAGCTTACTTAGCAAACTTTAGCCCCGTGATTGGACAACAAAAGGTAGGGGCTGGTAATAGGGCTTGTCTAGAAAAGGTGCTTGCCATCAAGCCTGAACACTTGAGTTCTGTCCCTGGAACTCACATAGTAGAAGGACAGAAGTGACTCCCACAAGTTGGCCTCTGACCTCCCTGTATGGGCTGTGGCATGTGTAACCCCTGACACAGAAAATCAATCCTAAATGTAAAGCAAAATTTAAAATGGATGGCATCCTGAGGAATGACAATCAAAGTTGTTCTTTGGCTTGCACACACACACACACACACACACACACACACACACACACAAACAAACACAAACACACATAAACAGGACAAATTCACTTTATATTATCATATCTAAAAGAGTCAGAGGAACTAAAATGAGGAGAAACAATAAAATTTCCCAGAATTCATAACTTCACTGTCCCTCGAAGTAAGTTTGAGAATGCCGCAGGTTGTGTAGCAGCACCTACATGATCCTATCGCAAAGCACTGTCGATATCCTGGCTTAAAACACCTACTCCACTCTTTCAAAATAATGAAATGAGTATCACTGGGGTAAAATCAAGTCATGCATAAAGTTGGATGCTTCTGCAAGCTTGAAGAGTCTGTCCTGCCTTCTCTGCTCTTAGAAGTCAGTGGCCTAGTGGATTCTCCATTTTCAAAGATTGCTCTATTTTCAACCATCTCTCTGACTGTGTCTTGACAACCTCTTAAGGTTCCTTATGTTTCCATTGCCTGCCACTCCACCCTGATAGTTCAAGGTGCCCCTCCTTCTCCTGACTGCGTAAAGTCTAAAAACTCACGTTCTCACCCAGCCATTTTTCTTACAAAAGGTGTTATTCTTCGCGACATACCTACTTTACGAAGACCACTAATAGATTTACTGACTAGGAAAGGATGGGTTTTATTGTCACTGGGCTTGGGTAAGGGGTGTGCATGTGCGTGTGTGTGTGTGTGTGTGTGTGTGTGTGTGTGTGTGTGCGCACGTGCAAGCATATGTGTATGTGTATATATATGCATGTGTATCTATCTGATGCAGAGAATACCATCCAGGAAAGCAAAATGCTATTGCTCACTATGTTGACTTGTATGCTCATTGTAAATCACACCCTTGTACTCTAATACCTAGAATTGTTTGGAGGAAGGACTCATACTCACTTGCATGCATTTACTTTTTTATGTAATGCAAATGCAGAGTTCAACCAAAACCAGAGGAAAGTGTGTGCACATGAGCAGGCAGAACATGACAGCTTACCCATTCCCTTCCTGCTCCGCCTCAGGGTAGCACAATGCTACCCTGGGCTCAATGACAACATGGCAGCTGCAGTGATTTTTGAAGCACCTTGCACAATTCTGACAGGTTCTGTCTCCTCACTGAAGGTCCAGTGTACTGAAGGTCTTTCTCCTCGAACAGAGATGGACAGACATAGCCCTCGGGCCACAGCTGGCACACAGACTTTTTTCCTGAACAGCCTTGTGAGAAGCCAGTTGTGTATGCTTCCTTGTAGATAAATGGTGACCGCTCTAGTGGCAAAATAGTTTATACTTGCAGTGTCTGGTATAGTTACTCAGTACCTCTTTGTGGAAAATAAAGGTGGGGAGCCCTTGACTCAGTCAGGTGTATTATGCTAATTTCCTCTCATGTTACCATAAAATTTGAACTAGAGGACAGCTCTGATGTCAGCACCCTCACATCCTTTGCTACAGCATCAGTAGTAAGAAATTCCTATTAACAATCTTTTCACAAGTAGTGCTGGAATCAACTGATGTAAGCATAGATTGTTTAGGTTTCCCCCTCCCCCCCAACTGTATTTACTGAGATAAATGGTGCTCAGCTCTGGTGATTTATAGGAGTCAGTAAAAGTAGAGATTTGAATAGTGTGACGATATTCATTTTGAAGTTTAAAAAGTTAAGATTTGTCTTCTGGAAATACAAGAAGTCATTTAATACTGTCATTGTGTCTAGATGAACAGGCATAAACATGGCACCTCTAGAAATTGCCCATAAATATCCATAAGAGCTCATGGGTGAGTCTGATCTGCTTCAAAGTCTTGGTTCTCATCTCTGAGTCTCTCCCATTGCTCATTAACATTCACCGGGCATAGAGATAGCTGTGCCTAGCAGCTGACTTTGATAGTCTAAGCTAATCAAGGCTGGATGGGTGGTCAGAGTTGCAGCTTGCTGTAAGGAGTCTGTCATGCTCTGGCAGATACAGCCATCTCTGGCCTTAGCGGATGCTGTGGCTGCAGGAGTTTCTTTTCTAATTGCCATGAGAGAGTGCTTAGCAAAAGGAGCCCAAGGAAGGGAAGGTCCATTTTGCCTTACAGTTTGCGTTCATGGTGTTGGGGATGTCATTGTGGCAGGAGCATGAGTCAGCTGGTCACATTACATCCATAGTTAGCAGGTAGAGAGACTTTGGCTTCCTTTCTCTTTTGGATTTAGCCCAGGATTCCAGCCTGTGGAACAGTGCTGGGCATGTTTAGAGTCATCGTCCCTCATTGTGTGCTCCCTTGGGGGGAACATTTCTCCTTTTTCTTTAGTGCCCCAAGCTCACCCTTAAGCTTTGCTTCACTTTGCTCCGTGTTTAAATGTGCTGCCAGCACCAGATTGCCCCAGCTTCTCAGTCTCGCCCGATAAGGCTGAGCTGCTGTTGTCGCTATAAGTAGATCAGCAGAGCAAGTCTGTGATCAGGTTCTGGGGGGGGCAGCAGGACCTCTCAGTCTCTGGCTGCTGTGATCACAGGGCCTGAAGAACGAGAGAGCCTCTGATGCGTTCTTATCAGGCTGAGCCTAATGTCAACCCTGTTAGAGGGCCTGCGTCCGATCAGCCTGTAGCTTTGTTCTGAACCGTTCAGTAACAGCTCACTGGAGCAGAAAGAGCCCTGCGAATTGATATTATAAACCCGCATGCCTGTTTTATTCATTGCAGAGCGAACAGAATATAACACAAGTATTTATTTCTAGTGGTTAGAGAATGACATTTCTTTCCCCTTTCCTCGTTGTTGTGGAATGCAGAAAACAACACAGGGTTCCGTGAACACAAATGCGTTGAAAAGTTATTGCCAACTGTTCCTCATTTCCATTATCTTCCACCCTCCTAAGCAGTAGAAGTGTGTGTTGAATATGTATGTGTGCGTAATATATATTACATTCGTTTGGATGGTCTTAATAAAGAGTCACGGGCCATGGATGTAATCCAATTGCTGCCAGTCACGACTTCTATCTCTGGCTGTTCCCTTGACCTGTCTACCCCTCCCCATTTTCATTGAAAGTTAGGTTTTCGAGAAAAATTCATGAGACTTTGTCATGTTTCATTCATCCTTTGCTTCTGGGCATTCCTCACTGAAGGTCAGGAGCTATGAAATTTCTCTTTTAGTGCCTTTGCTTTGATATGGCATGGGCTGGGCAATAGAGAAAATGAAGTGTGGAAAAATGAAGTTACGGCGATGTCTTAAATGGCATGAGGGACTGCTAAAGATGGATCAGCAATGAGGGGAATACTGCCTGTTGTCTGAGCTGGCCCAACTCTCACAAGGTGATCAAGGGAAGTGCTGGGCACACGGGTAACTTCAGTCACACTTAGAGCTACATCACTTTTGCTATTTTCCACAATGATGATGATGATGGTGATGATGATGATGAAGATGGTGGTGGTGGTAATAGTTGATTATGCCATATATAGAAGTTGGAATTTGGTAATTGTTAACATATAATGACCACCTTGACAGGACTTCTTTCAGCAAAGGTTCAAGTAATAGTTAAATCTACTGGGTAGTACCTGTGGTCCAGGCATACTGTCCTAAGCATTCAATCAGCATTCCTTAGTTTATTGAGCCAACTGTATCTCCATTGGGAATTCTGTTATTAACCCCATAATTGTAATGTGGACACCGAGTCGTACAACTGACTTACTGAACTCCCAAGCTTCACAAGAAATAAACCTGGGTCTATTGCAGTCTTAAAACTCCCACAAGAGGATTATTACCCTTTTTTCAACTGTTCACCTGCTGCTAAGTCCCACGGTTTTAGACACATTCATTTGGTCATGTGTATAGACTGCCTCCACAGCTACCCATTGTAAAACTAGCTTACAAAGGAAAACATTGGAGTGGTGAGGTGACGAGGTGGGTAAAGGCACTTGCTGCCATGCCTGGCAAGATGAGTTCCTACTAATTAGTGGCTTTGCCCTCAAAACATGCACAACACTCATGGTCTGTCAGAGGCTACTCCCAGCTTTACAAGGTGAACGGTAACAAATGTGTGGGGCTTGCCATAACCCCACGTTCCTCAAAAATGATTCTCCACTAGAGAAATAGTTATAAAACAAAGCACATGCTTGGGATTCTCCTGAGCCTGGGTACTTTCTAATACCAGCGTTTCCCACAATGTATTTCTGGACCAATCCTACTCTGCCTATGCCTGCAGCTGGTCATTATTACCTTGCTGTGAATCTTTAGCTCTAAAATCACTTTGATCCTCAAGAAAGACCACCACTGCTGTGGCTTGCCCTCTTCCCGTTCATCATTATCAATGAATTCCACACTTTCCATCCATGTTAAAATCCAAATGACTGACCACTGTGCTCATAGTTCCCGATTCAGTGGGTCTTGGGTGCCCCCCCAAAATGTATAGTTTTTGAAGGAGTCCAGGTGATTCCAATTTATTTTTTCCATTCCCATGTAGAGCTAGACAGGTCTGTTACTGAGTAGCTAAATTACCTTCCAGTATCTCTCTGAGAATCCATGGCCTCATGATGAAGAGCCTGGGACTCACCTCTTCAGTTACTGTGTGGATTAACTGGATCTTCCTTTGCGAATGTGCGCAGATCTGGGACTGTGAGCACAGTAATAACAACCCCAATTAACACCTCCAGGAAGGCTTTTGCTTGTGGAGCCTGTGGGAATAAAGTCCCAGATGATGTCTCCCAGGATTCTGATGTATCAAGGCTATGTGTGGGATGTAAGTATCACTACTCAGTAAGGAATCTAGATTATCCACAATCAAGTGATAGGCAGTCAATTGTTACTTGTTTATTCCACAAGTGTTTATCATAGGTATCTATGAGCCAGGTGAGGCTTCATGATATGGTGAATGTAACTCTCATGTCCATGGAGGTGGTGACATGCAGAACAGCACATTTAAGTACATGTATGGTGAATGATTTAATCATCATAAGGGAGTCAATGAAGAAGCAATAATGAGACAAGAAGACCGGCATCATTTGTCAGAGGTATTGGAAAGATGATACCAGATGAAATAAAGGTAGAAAAATGTAAAAGAATCTTTGATTTCAACTTAACCCAAATCTTTGCTGTTATTTTTAATGTTTTCTTAATGGAAAACTTTGATGTATCAGCCAGTTCAGTAGCTTTTGTGGAGGGTCTACATTATCCAAAGCAAAGTTCTCTCTAGTTGTCAAATATTATCTCTCATCTCTCGGACAATGTACTATCTTCACATTATAAAACAGCTAAAGTTCCCAAATGATTCAATAGTATACAAGAGGCGTTGCCTTTCCTCCACTGTATCCTACAATCTCTGGTGTGTTCGAATTTCTTAGTTGCACTAGCCCTGTCTTCATTATCTTCTTAAAGACCTAGTTCTTTTGCTACCAGTTTACTTGTTTTTACTATTGCTGTGCCCATTGCCTTACAGATTTAGCTATATTGTCAACTCCACTGAGAGAGGGGCTGTGTATCTGGGAGTTTAAAGTTTTTAGATGACTCTAATATGCTGTTTGTGTTGGGTGCCAGCAACTATCAATAGTTCAAGATTAATAGATGTCTTGTCAGTTGGACTCTGGTTGAAAACACATAAGTAGAGTGTGGCTGTAAACCATGCATTTGAGTGGTTCAGCTCTGAGACACAAGAGGTAGGAAATTCACTGAATAGTCAAGCAGAAATATGTTGTAGAATCAACATGGGTCATGGTGTTTACACACAGCACGGCTGTTTTCCAGTTGTGTGATTTGGGTTGTCATACTACAGTGTTTGAGATGAATATCACTGTTAAGAAACAGTGTCTTCTCTTTCATAAATACCATGCTCAGTCCAAGAACACGAATTCAAGAGGCAAGGAAGGGCCAGATTTCTCATGTATCCAGCAACTACTGTTACATTTCCACTATAGGAAAATAGAAGGAATTAGTGCATTAAAAAAATCAAACAAATAATCAAACAAACAAAGAAAATAACAATGCAACAATCTGGGCAGTAATGGTAAATGCCTTTAATCTCAGCAGTTATGAGGCAGAGGAAGGGAAATCTCTGACTTAGAGGCCAGCCTGGTCAACAAGGTGAGTTCTAGGCCAGCCAGGTCTACACAAAGAAAGCTTTTCTCAAAAAACCAAAACAAGAGTAACAAAAATCCATCTCTCCAATGAGGGTGTGGTGGCACATGCCTTTAATCTCAAGCCTTTTTGGAGGCAGAGGCAGACAGCTAGATCTCTGTACTTTCAAGGGGCAGTCTGGTCAACATAGTGAGTTCAAAGCTAGCCAGAGCTACATAGTGAGGTCCTATGTCAAAAACAAAACAAAACCCACAAACTTACTCCTCTATGGAGGAGGATAGTAATACCACCTTTCATTCATGTTCCTGGGGGAGGGGGGACTGTCGACCTGGTGAATGCTTGTTCTGAGTCTTGGGCTGGCAGTGACTTCAAACAGGAGGAAAGGAAGTGAAACTTGACTGCTTCCTGTCTCCCCTCTGAGGAGCAGAGTCCCCCAGTTCTCTTTCTTCTCTCCTTGCCCTTTCTGTCCTATTAAACCCCCAATCTGAAACAATTGCTCATGCTTTGTATTCCGTGGAGCTGTAATATTGCCCAGCTATGAGCTCTCTGCAGCAGTTTGTTAACCGGAATGGGAAGTGACAGATTCAATAAAAGGAAATCTCTGTGCCGAGGAAGCAGATATTATTCCCCTCTCACTCTCCCAGTCTCTCGTTCTCAGACGACTGTGCCCGGAATCCACAGACTCTTAGCTTACGGACATGCTGAGGCTCCCTATTGATCCATGTCCAGTTAATTTGATCAGAATAGAGACTTTTATTCCCTGTTGTCCCTTCCTGTGGTGCTTAACTGATGGGATGGAGCACCCCGGAGACACCCGAAACCCTGCTAATTGTTAAGAAAGAAGAACAGAGGAAGGGGACCTGGGTCCATTCTGTGGTGTCCGGGAGGCAATGGGTGAAATTATGGCTTTTATATGGGTTCTGGGGAGTCAAATACATTCTCAGACTTAAGTGGCAAGTGCTTTTTGCAATGGGCCTCCTTTCCAGCCCTGCTTGAACACTTTTCGTATAAAAGTAAAAATGATGATATTGATAAAAATCAACTACTGATGTGGAACCCCCATAAAATGCCAGTAAACAGTCCAAGTGCATAGTGCCTGTTATTCCCTGCTTCAGAAGAAATACTATGATTATCCACATTGGGACTTGAAGAAAAGACTTATTCAAGGTCTCACATCTTCTCTTAGGAAATCCTCTCTTAGGACCTTCTGGTATTTGAGCTGAGTGAAGGCTTGTTCCAGTTATAAGATGGTCTCAAATCACCATGACTCAGTTGCTCTTGAGGGTAACATCTTGTCTTAGTACCTGCAGCATCACAAGAAAGACACACATCTTAATGCAGTCCACCACCTTGTGACTCCAGCTTTAGATGTTCATCTTGATGGCTACCCTGACCACTTTGCAGTGCAGACTGTTTCCTGTAATGGATGCCACTGTCCACACACTAGAAAGTTCTACTTCCAGAATGCCCCTGCCTTGGCTCCATCACAAACCTCCATCTCTCTTCCATCTCTACAGGGTTATTGCTTCCCCAATAGCATGCATCCCAATAGCATGTTTCTGTTTCTGTTTCTCTCCCTGTCCCTCTCCTCACTTCTCCTTCCTCTCTGCATTTCTTCCTCTCTCTCTCTCTTCCTCTCTTTTTCCTTCTTCCTCTCTTTCCTCTTTTCTTCCTCCCTCCTTCTCTCCCTATAAGTTGGTCCAGAGACAAAGCTCAGTCTCTCTGGCATGTCACCATGTCCTTTAGTTGATCCATCATCCTCCATACAAGCATACATCCCTCATATAGTGTCACACATATTCTATGCAGGTCCCATGTCCTCTGAAGAAAATCCCTCATGAGATTATCAACTCATATTTGGATACTGGAGGCCAAGATGTTTCTTCATCTCCCTCTCACAGACAGAATGAACCCTTTATCCACACAGAGCCTAAAGTAGAGAGGACAGGCTTTGATGAATGGTCAATATAGTCATCTCCCAGCAATTGGATGGATTGTCTCTGGGACATTCCCATAACTAATTCAGAGTCACTCCATTGCATTATATAAAGTACCATGTCCTCTCCATGGAACCTACACCCATCTGTCTCTATGTGTCCCCAGTATAATATAAGTTATTCTTTTACTGGGCTGTTACAAAGAGCAGGTCTATACATGTTGAGTAAAAACACATTTCTTCTTCAGATGGTTAGATGATCTGTTTTGGAGACAAAATTGTCTCTTAAGTTACTCAAACTGACTTTGAATTATGATCCTCCTGCCTCAGCCTCTTTGAATAACTAGGATTATAAATGTCCCCATCAGACCTAATGTAGACAAGTTCCTTTAAAAAGTGTACTTTTTATCAACCAGGAATCGATTAAATACATGAACACAGGGCCTATGGAAACAAAGTCAACTTTCTTTCTACCCTACATTGCCCACATAGTTTGGAAATTTACCTGAAGGTGTTTCTAAGAAGGAAAGCAGGTCCTGTGTGTGTCAGGTGGGGTTGCTAATTCTCTGTCTTAGGTTGGGGCTTAATATGAGAATTTCACAGGGTGAGGCATCTGTTGGAATCTGTGATTGACAGCTTTGGCCTCACCCCCTGTATCTCTGTGTTTAGTACTTTTTTGTCTGATTCTCTTTGGGTGGTAATCAGGGTTCAATGAAGAGATGTGTTATATGTCTGTCCAGCTCAAATCTTTCACCATTTGATTTTGTACCAGAAACTACTGAAGTCATTGCCTGGACCTGTTCCATACTTACTTGTATCAAAAGGCCAGGACAATAGTAGGCTGACCTGTCCTTTGCCCTAGAGTCTTATTTAATCAGATTGTATTTTGAATATGGAAATCTTTTGCTTCTACCTCTTCTAAAGTATAAGAAAAGGTGGTTCTTCTATTACTCTATAGAGTTTAGAGCCTACATGAAATAGTCATTGTAATTCTTTTTCTCTCTCTCTATCTCTCTTCTTTTTTCTCTGTCTCCCACATTCTCTGTATTTCTCCTCCATTTTTCATCTTCCCTCCCCATACATGCAGACAAAGAAACCTCTAGAACCCATCACCGGCTAAGCACTATCTTTTTTACTGCTCATTTGATTTGCTGTGTTCCTGCGTAGACATATTTTTTTGTGTGTGTGTTTGGAGACTATAGGTGAACTTTATTCATCTTCCTCAGTTGTCCAAGATCTTTAAATGAGATATAGAGTCTCTTACTAACCCTAGATCACTCCGATGGGCCTAGACCAGCTGGCCTATAAGCCCCAGGACTTCCCATGTCTCTAACTCTCCAGAGGTGATATTACAGCACACAGCTTTCATGTAGGTTCTCCAGGAATCAAACTCAGGCTCCTCTGCTGTGTGGCAAGTACTCTATCCAGTGAACCAACTTCTCATTCCCTAAGCACTGTTTGCTTCTTAACATTGGAATGCGACTTGTCCTGGCAACCTCTCGCTTGTCTTCGATCTTTTCCTCAATGACTGTCTAGCTAGGCAGAAAATACAGACTCATGATATTTTGTCTCGGGGATCTTGCTCCTGCTCCCATTCAGTGGTCTGAATTTAAGGGGATCCTCTACTCTTCAGTGTTGAACAGTTCACCCAGCTCACTCCATGAAGAACTTGATACACACAACAACTCTGAATGGGGCCAACTAAAATGTGTCTTGTCAGGTTCTCCCAGCCTTTTCTTTTCCTGATTACCATGGCAAATGCTGCACAAAGTACGAGCTTGGAATCCTTGCCTAATTAACCATGTCTAACAGGGCCGGCTGCCCTGTCCCCTTCTCCTCCACCAGCACAGAAGTGAAGATTCTTTTATCTTTCTTCAAAATTGACTTGCTTTCCCGACCTTCCAGTGGCTTGTGCCTTATCTGTTTACCTCCTGTGCCTCTGTAAGACTGTTAATTTTCAGTGGCACCTCCTATCTGCTAGTAATTAACACATCGAACATTGAAGAAATAGCTCTGCTTTATGCGAAATGCTAATGGAGGTATTTTTTCCTCCTCTAATTATACCACTGTATTTTACTGATCAACATTGACCTAAAAGGATCTTTCCATTTCTTCTTTGTGCCCTCCCATTTTATTTTACTTTTTCCCTTTCTATTATTTTTATTGGAAGAGTCAGTACAGTTTGGGGACCATTTAGGCAGTAGGTATGATATCAGCACAGTCATAGGCGGTCACTTCTCTGTTCAGAGCCCCTAAAGTAACATGAGCATATTTGCTCTCACTCTTCTTGTTTGCTATTGAACAATTCTTTGTTAGATGGGAGTCTGATCGGTTGGGGATGTGTGCTGTCCCTGGAATCTAAATATTCTGCCCTGGTAATTACACAGATGGGGCCCTTCCATGACTCCTTCCACGGAGTGCTGAAATCCCAGCAAATTGTCACTAGCCTCTCATCCTTTTAGATTTTAGGACAGAGGAACTCTTGCCTCCTCCAAGCAGACCCTGGATGTTATTTATTGCCTTCTTCTTAGGCTTAGGACATAAGCTGTAAGGAATACTGGTTCAAAGAGCTGGAGGTCTATGGAGGAGGTCTGTGGTTACAGCAATAAAAACAGGAGCAAAGAGAACAGCTTCTGTGAAGGACTCTGGCTGGAATAATGATAGAACCGTCTGAATCGATACGTCTCTTGTCAGACGCACGTCTGATGTTTGAATCAACCAGGCCTTTCTGCACGAGATTTTCTCAAGAATATTGAATTATTTATTATTTGTACCCCCTTCCTTTCTGATGATTTTTTTCCCTCTGACTTAGTAAAATTTGTTTTTCATGCTGCTGGTTTCAATGTTGTCTACTCTTTGATAAATAGCAGTAATTGGGTGTATAGCAGAATTCATGTACAAATGTGTGACTTCAATTACATCCAGAGCATTTTTTTTCTTATATTGATTTTTTTCTTATAAGATCTGGTCTCTATAGCCCATAGTGCTGAGTATTTTAAAGGAATATTCTTTGTCTGAGAGTGTCAGCATGCCCCCTATGTGTCTTTTTTAAAAAATGTGATTCTTCCTTTACTCCATGCTGTATATGTCAGGGGCTGGGAGAGGGTGAGCTATGCCTGACCAATCTTGCCAGGGCTCTCTCACCTGGCTGCTGCCTGGACTTGCCACTGAATGTGACAACCCAGACTGGTGTTTTATGTAAGGAAATGGTGAAGACAAAGAATGTGACTTTTTTAAATTAGTGTAGTAAAAATTATAACACAGGGGTTCCTATAAATAAAAAAAGAAACAAGACATGTGAGTATTATTATCAGTGATTTAGTATACACCATATATATATATATACATACACACACACACACACACACACACACACACACACACACACTCGGTGTTTCTTACATTGAAATGGTCTTGTTTAAGACTCTTGCATCACAGACATTTGTAGTTTGTGTTTCCGGCTAGCCTAGTCATTGTTTTTAGAGAGCTGACTGTCTGGATTCCGGGACCACAAGCACATCTCTCCCTAGTGTTAAGTCAGAGCCTGTGTATGTGCAGATCTTGGGTTGGGCATGGTGACATTTCCTGACGTAGCCAAGATTTATAAGGCAGGAATCTGATGTTGGACAATTTTGAAATAACTTCTTGGAGTAACCAGAATCTACACATTGTAGACATAAGTGACGGCTGCTAGCCTGGGAGAACCCTAAGGCTCCAGAGACTTAAGCACACCCAGAACCCAGCCGCAGCTTCCCACCGGCCTGGGAACAGTCTCTGTCAATAGGCAGTTGTACAAATAATACCTGGGCATTGGGCCTTTTGTAGCCCAGAGTCTCTGAACCATTATATTCTGCTGTCACCAGCACTTTCTTGAGGAGTGAAATACCATGGGAATGTTGAATTATATTTTTAAGGGCATGCAAATAGTGGATTTTGATTTAAAAACAAAACAAAACAGTGCTTTGAAAGGCATTTGAGGGCTTCAAGGGCATTTACAGGTAAGGCATGCAGGCATATTATTTTACTATACCCCCAGTACCTAAAGCTGTATCTGTCTTATTTTCTTCAGAGACTAGAGCTGAGCATCTAAAGTGTCTGAGTTTGATAAAGGAGTCAGACTCTTAGTTATTATGCCTCAGGTGACGAGTCTGGGACTTAAAGAGACAAAGAGACATCAAGTTGGTGTTAGCTTTGGCTGTGCCTCTGTATTGTACTGTGTTTTTGCATGTGTGCATCTCTGTGTGTGTGTGTGTGTGTGTGTGTGTGTGTGTGTGTCTGCCTGCCTGCCTCTTGGATAAAAGGCCCCTCTCCTCCCTAGTGGGCTGCCAGGCTCAGCCTTCAGACACAGCCTTATTGTCTTAGATTTCTTTTCCTATCATGTAGGTGTCTATACCACGCCACCCACGCAGGAGAGCCAGTGAGCTGTGAAATATATTCATTGTTAGAGTACCCAGGAAATGGCGGCAGGCATTCGCAGGTAATAGCGTCAGACAGGCAAGGGAGACCGCCAACATTACCGGCATTATTTCAGTTGCCTTTTTCATTATAGGTTCGGGAAATAGGCAGCAATTCGATTATGGCATGATTTGGGGTGGAATTGCTTGCACCCCTGACCCCGTCACTGGGGGATCCAGGGAGAAGTCAGCTCAAATAAAGTTTATAGTGCATTAACTGGACCGAGCACAGCCTCACCCTACAGAGCATGATTTCTCATCTTCCAGTGGTTTGTAACTGCAGCGCAGATCTATCTGTACCTTAAGGCACGGGAAGGATTGGCTGAGATGTATAGGAGTGAGCAGAGGCAACCAATGGCATGCAAACCCCTCCCCTTCCATGTGCAGCTCTGGGCTCCTCGGCAGCTCTGTGGCAATGTGATTAATAACACAGAGACATCCTGCTTGTTGGATTATTAATTCCCCGTCTCTTTGCCTTATTTTTTTCTTGGTACATATTTCTGATGCTTTTTTTTTCTGCCTTTTTGCTTTTTTTTTTTCCATTTGTAAAGCCTGGCCATCCCTCCTGTAGCCCACCCTCTTACCCATGGAGCTAATCTTTAGCACGTAACACTGACACCGGCCACTCAACATTGTGCCTGCTTGCTTCACACTTGGGGTGAGTGTATTGTTTCCCACTGGGGACTGTGGTTCTAGGAGAGAGATTTGTACTCCTATGTATTTGATTTTGGCCTTTTGTTAGGGGCACCTTACAAAGCAAAGCTAGTTACTGAATAACTGTCCCCGACCCTGGTCCAGGTGCCACACAGAAAAATCTTTTCTCTCTTTCTTAAGTAGTCCTAGCTCTTCTTGCCAGTTCTGCACACCAAGAGTGCACCCTGCAAAAGACAGAAAGAGGAAATGAAAAGGAATCGCGGCAGGTAATTGCATAGCTGTTGTTACTCAGAGATATTTGGGGTGAATGAGTTTCAGCTGACACTGGATTTGAGGAGCGGGGGAATGGGGAGTTTGGAGGCTTTCACGGGGCCTTGAGAGAGGTGGAGTACTTTGCACTGAAACTTCCATCAGCAGCGGTACCTTTGGGCTGTCTATTTTACTTTTGTGCTTGGGAAAGGAAGGAGTGCTTGACGCTGCCTGCAGACAGCTGGACAGACCATGTGGTTCAGCTTCTTGTGTTGATATGATGTCTGTTAAGGGGGGCCTGGGGAAGTTTCTGATTTGCTGACCTGCTCATGTGGCAGGTCTGTAAAACAGCAGTCGGAGAACAGACAGGACTTCTTCCTTCCCGCATTCCACAGGGGCCTTAAGTGGCTCTAGCTATCTCTGTGTCCCAAAAGGCTTCCTTTCTTCCCTGTCTTCTAGGAAATCAGGATAATTAGCAGAAGACTGGGATGGGGCCCATGTAGTTTGCAAAAGCTGCTTTTACCAGCACAGAGCACACTTCTTAAGGAAAACTTGGGTTTTTTGTTGTTATTGTCATTTAATATTTTTTTAGTTGTTTTGTTTTGTTTTTGGCCCTAAGGAATCACTCTTTTAAATAGAAATCCTTAAAACTGCAGAAATCTAGAGGATGGAGCTGAAAGAATTTGACACAATTGTTCCTTCATTTATATAACCAGTGCAAGAAAATTCTGCTTCTAAGTTGATTAGCTCTTTGACTCATTTTGAGGGTGTGTATGTGCACTTACCTGTGTATGAAATGTTTGAAAAGTCTTCAATGAATTCTTAGGAATAATAATATTTCTATTTTTCCATCAAAAAGAAAAAAATAGCATAAAGAAACCAAGCCTGAGTTTCCTCTGTGTAATAGAGGTTTAACTGTGTCTTCAGGAATGTGGTAAGGGGTAAGGGTTTGCTCACGTAACAGCCACTCATAAGGTGTGCACTGGTTGTCTGTCTAGTGCCTATGTCTACATCACACAGCAGAAGAAAGAAATGGTCACATGAAGCAGGGCAACCTTCTCCCTGCACCTGTTCAGAGCTATACTGCTGCTAACACAAGCATGTAACGATACACTTGGAGTTAGCAGAGTCTAAGTGAGATCCCTGGCTAATTTTGGATTCAGGTTCTAGCTCTTCCTTTTGGAATAACAGGTGTGATTTTTTTTTAATGATTGATCCACTGAGAGGTAAAATTAAAGAGGGGAACATGAAAACTGACTCTCAAATACAGACAGATAGAATATTTAGGAGTTTGGGTATAAATATAAATATGTTGGAGGTAGCAGTTAGTAAAGTACAGTACGCTTCTCAGAAACTATTATTTTGAAACAAAAATACTATTTAATATATCTGCAGTGAGGGCTAACTTTCTGTTAATGTTATTTTGAAGAAAGCCACACATCTATATCTATCTATATCTATACAAATGCACATATATTCACATATATGTATCCACACACATGTATCCACGCACGCGCGCGCACACACACACACACACACACACACACACGTATACACATATATAGTGATGAGAAATAATCTCATTGGGGCAGTTAAAGTATGACACTTATGTTTTAAAGAATGTTTTTAGTACTCATTTTTATTGTATTTTTATTGATTTTGCTTTGTGTCTACTCTTCGTATATTGGGAAGAGGAGGACACAGTGCATGTGAGGTAGTAAGAGGACACCTTGTGGGAGTTTTCTTCTACTGTGCAGGTCCCAGGGTTCCATTCAGGTCATTAAGCTGGTCAGCAGGCATCATTACCCACTGAGGCAGCTCACCAGCTCAAATGATCAGTTTTATTGTATATATAGCATGCTAAAATTCCTATATTGCCTACTGCTTTGTTTTTCAAATGTGGGTTAGTAACACAGGTTTGAAGAGAGAAGGGAGCCTGGGAATGCTTTCACTGTGACTGTTTATAAACCTGCCAGAGAGAAGCCATCTTATGTGGTGAGGGACAGTCCATTTCACTTTTAAGACCATGGGAGTTTGGTTCCTCTTATTTCTCTCTTTCTCCTTGCCTTCTTCCCCCTGATTCATGTAAAGGAAACCAGCTCAAAGTCTATTTTGTACTTGAAAAAGATCAAGGCAGAGGGGCCGTCTCTCAAGGACCTAAAATTACATTGGTTACAGAGTGAATCACATCTGGGCTTTAAATACCATCTCAACCTTACACTCTTCCTTTGTTTCAAAGTTGCCTAATGTTTCTTTCTGGTAACCTGGGCTCCCCTTCATTCTGTTACCAAACTCTTCCAGATAAGAGTTGGAAAATGGAAGCTGGTAGAGGCCTGGCCAGGGTCTTTGGAAAATAATCTGTATAAACAGCAGGTGCTCTATGTGTTAGGAAAAGGCCCTTGCCCATCTTCAAAGAAGCCTCTTTTGAACTGAGACAAGAAACTACTGTGTGATTCTTAAAATGTGCCCCTGATTTGTTTCTATTTTACACACACCTTATATAGACACAGAAGAAACATACCCCTTCCTCTGACAGGCCATAAAGCTTCTTCCTAGGTCCTCCTGTATTTATAGAGATCAGATCGATTGTTTATGCACAGTGATGTTCAAATGTTTATGGAGCATCTGAGCCTCAGATGTGGGGGGGAGAGACCGTGGAGGTAAAGTCCTATTAACAGCCAGGTTTATCTCATGGAGTGGAATAATCATTTTAATGTGCTCAAGAAAAAGCTAGCCTGCTGCCATTTGTCTATCCTTGCCTGGTCTGGGTCCACACCTTGGGAAGGCAAGTCCAGCCACAAAGACCTCTTACAGAAGTGATTACAGAGACGTGATTACCACAAATTGAGTCTTTTCTCTGCTTGACAGTGATCCAAGCATTGTCCCCCCACTTAATCCTCTCTAGCAATTTGCCTACCTCCGCTGCTAACAAGAGGTGATTGGAGAGGAGTTTTGAGTCTCCACTTAACATCAGCTCCAGGGCATGGTGTGCACCTTACCCAAGCCTGTCCCATCTAACCATTAACAGGCTGCCTTACCAGCTCCTTTAGCTAATGGGAGTTTTCAGATACCAGCTTGAGTTTTAAGCTGTTTTCTGGTTCCCTGTGCAGCAGAAAATGAACAAAGAGGAAAGGGGGCCTTTTTCTTTAATACAGCCAGATAGGTCCCAGCAAAGCAAGGCTCACTCTATCACTAGGGGGCTCCTTGGTCACCTGGCTAATATTTTCCTTTTTCCCTTTGCAAAGACCTGAGCATAGTGAATGGACCACATCTCCAGTCCTGTGATTTGAAGCAGAGGAAGGAGCGGCAAAGGGAATCTTAGACTTAGTGTTGACTAGCACAGAAACTCAGAAGGTAAACTCAGAAGGTCTGTGGTGAAACAAAGACAATTTGCACTCCAACAAACTCCTAGGGGTGGGTGACTCTGCTGCCCAGAGATCCAGGCTGAAGCACAGATGGACATGGACAGGTTGGCTCTTTGCAAAGTGTCATATGCTATCACTGAACTATCTTACTAGTCTGTCCATATAGTCTGGTTCATGTCTCCTTCCCTTTGCTCAAGCCAATGTAACTGCCTGTGTTCTCAAAATCTATTCTTTCTCCTTCACTCTTCCGGAATGTTCCCACTCATCTTTTAAGTTTCAGCTGAGGTATACCCTCCTCGAGTGGAGACCCATATATCTGCATTGGCTATTACTTCAAGTCCGAATCTCTGAGGCTCCTTGTAGATCCTTAGCTGATGGCACCATCAAACTGTTCATACATCTTTCTCCTTACCATCATTTAACCCCCCCCTTCATTAGTGCTATTTCTCTAAGACAGACATTGGCCATGCACTCCTATTATCCCAGCACTTGGCAGGCAGAGGAAAAAGTGTGGTCAATGTCAGTCAGTCTGGGTTAGAAATCCCTTGTCTCCAAACTAAACAGATATGATACAACAAAATCAGAGACACATACCATTTCTCCTACACCTCCATTGGTTGTATTTAGCACAGTCACACCACACAAGTGCTTACAAAGTACATTATTAAGTCTTTCTGAGACCACTGTGAGTCATGAGACTAGGTTCCTATTGGTAAAGATGGGATGTTGGATAAGAAAACCCCCAGTATCTGAGTGTTTGTACAACTATCTATGAGCGCCTTATTTGCTTTGGGTTTGCCTGGAGAGCAGATCATTTCCTTGCTTTGAACCTCAGTCCTGACCACTTTTGTACTGTGCTGTCGGAAGCGGACAGCATGAGTAGCAATGGTGGTGACTTTGCACTGCTTCGGTCCCTCCCCCAACCCCAAATAAGTGACACAAGTGTTGTCCTACACACACTTACTCCTTTTCAAAACTTCAGTGCATCAGAGGACTATACTGTTTTCTTTGTTGTGTCCCAGGATATACACACTTGTATAAAGATGTTTGGCAGTGGAGAGGAGACCCTTCGTGAACTTCAGGGAAACTGAAGGAGGGGTTGCTTTGTGTCACTAAAATAATGAGTATTTTCTTCTGCACTAGAGTCACATGAAAAGGGGACTTGGTTGGAAGCCACCCCAGCACTGTAGTTGCACCTTCTCAGCCAGCTTGACTTTTGGGGGTTGGGGGGAGGTCATTCCCTCCCTAGAGGGCTTCACACCCCTTTTCCTTTTACCCTGTTCTCTGTAAGACACTCATTCCTAGTAGCCTTTTCAAGCCTAGCCTTCAAAAGTCAGCAAGCAGCCTGTCCAGCAAGCAGCATTTCTTCCCTCAGTTGAGGTGTTAGCTGTTTCCTTATAACATTACAGTAGTCTGAAGTCTTCATGCATGTATTCAGTGTTTCCATTTGCTACTCTACCAGAAGTTACACATGTGCCCAGGACTTCCTAGCTCTCTTCTACTGAACTCTCAGGACCTAGATCAGTGCAACATACACCAGGCCAACAGGAAGTCATGGTTGTGGGTAGGCAATGAGAAGATGGGCCAAAGTTGCCTGTAAATTCAACACACAAGGAAAGGTGGGTGGATATGGTTGTATGTCTCTCAGGGAAGGTATAGTCTTCACTGTTACAAAAAGGACAGTAATGGAATAAAGGCCACCATATTCCACTTCTGTTCCCCTGCACTCTACTTTGTAGAGCGGTGTTCATCTGTTGTATACTCTGAAAGAGTCTTGCTCTGTAGTTTACACTAACTTAGAACTCGTGATCCTCTTATTTCTCCCCTGTAAGTACTAGGATTATAGACTTTGGAAAACATGATTATCTCCTAGACCTTATTCTCAGGGGTCAAATGTACTTCCTCCTTCCATCCTTCCCTCCCTCCAGCAATTACTTTGCTATGTGTAGGTACACTTTTGCGGACTTAGAGTTCATTAGTAAATGCATTATCCAGGAAAGCATTGCCTTTAAGGAGTTTATATTGATTGCAGCCTTACATCTGTCTACTCACTTTCTACCCCATTATTCTTGGGCATTTCTTGGTCAAGGTCCACCTATTATGATACTTTGTCCCAACACCTAATTCAGTTCATTACAGAGTCCGTGCTCAAAAGTAATTGACTAACTGAATTCTCCAATATTTTTTTTCGGATTTTCTGCTAACACTGTAGAGCTGATAAGTTCAGCACACTCAAATACATCTTGATTAATAATACCCATCAGAGATATTCTAGCCTTGTGTCTTTGTTCATAACCATTCCAAGTTTGTGGAGGAACTGAATATTTTCAACAACTTACCTGTGAATTAAAAAGGTACTTAGCCATTTGGTTCCATTTAATCTCATTAAAAATTGAGAGTTTGGTGAAGGCATTGAGTTTCAAGTTCTATGATCAGATTCCACATTTGAATCCCAAGCTGCCCAACGGATGAAGGGATGTTCAGGTGTCAGTCAATGGATGTTTTCCAGTATTGGCTTACATGTTTGTTGGAAGCAGGCCTTGAATGTCCTGAGCATTCTATATTTGGGGAACATGCCTGGGATGAAACCAACATTGTTTCTAAGAATCCCAGTTAGCTTAGTTTTGGGATTCAGCTCCTGCCGTCTAGCTCTGTAGGGATGCCTGGTAACACCCCATACCACAGGTCTATTTTAGGAAATCTACTTGAAGCAGCCCTTGGGAAATTCTCTTCTGTTAATTCAGGTCCTTATTTTAAACATGGGAGGGGAGGGCTGTGGCTCACAAGGTGTGATAGACTCCTGGAAAAGAGATGAAATTTACTCCCTAAGAAGAAGTTAATCTGCTACCCAGCTCATCAGGCTGACCTGAAGGATCTAGCATTCTGTACTCAGAGGAGAATGCCTTTGTGGGTTCAGGTACTGCCTTCAGAGCACCAACTGATGTGTCTGGGGATGATGCTTCTTAAAGGTAATGGTTTCCCTGTCTTTGGCTAGGTTTTAGAAGCTTTTGCAAAGAACCAAATGTAAATTCTGGAATTTGAATGCTCTGGTTAGTGTTAGAGCTCCTCTATGCTGCTTTTTGAAAGTGAAAGCGGCCAGATACACATATAATTAAATGATGGCAACAATGTTCCAGTAATACTTATTCACAAAAACACAAGGAGTGAGCTGACCTGGTCCCCGGACCATAGATTAAGCTCCATGATTGATTCACATGTATTGAATCAATGACAACAAGTATGCAGGTCTTGTATCTGATGGAAGACATGGATGTTAGATGATGGTTAATGACTACAGACATAAGTGGAGTTGAGATAGGATATTGAAAAGTATTAAGAATTAACAACTAACACAACTGGAAGCTGTTCTTGGAGAGGTCAGGGCTGAGTGTATACTTAAGGAATAAAGCTAGTAGAAGAGAGGAAGATGGGAGATATTCTGATCAGATGATACTGCTTCACAGCATAGAAAGAACACAGGGAGATAAAACCGGGAATATAGTTGGGGTGAACACCACAATTAGCCTGTCTCAGCGGACTGCATCCCGAATTGTCCTAAGAGGCCCGTCAAAGCTAGTGTTTCTAATCAACCTTTTGGGTAGCTTTATATTTGCAGAACACTTGCAAAGACAGTTTTGCAGGTCCCAGTCTCCCATGCATCCCATGCCCTCTGTTGTTCACATTTATATAAGTAAGGGCTGCTTATCTTTGTAATGAGCTAGCAGTGTTACACATTGCTAACTAATGTAGCTATGTATCAAACACTTATATTTTTACCTCTTCCTTCTCCATCCTGGGATCCTATCTTGCTTTTCCTGACTTGTCTCCTTGGTTTTCTCTGGCCTGCTCTTGTCTTTCACATTTCCCTTGTTTGTGATGACCATTGTGGTTTTGAGGAGTTTTATATGGTGACCTTTCATTGGGCATCTGTCTGATGCTAAGGGTGGTCTTGTGTTGTTTGGAAAAGAAGACCACAGAATTAAGGGAGTGGTACGTAATTTTAGAGTGATTTAGCAACTATAATGTTCATCCTGAGTCCTGAGTACTGTTTCTTCCCTGACAAATTGACTCTCTCTGTTTCTCAGACAGATTTAATTTCTCTGTTACATTACTTGCTGTCTCTATTGAAAGGAGGTCCCTATGAGAAGTCTTTGCTTAAGATTTGAGAAGACATGCCTGATTTTCTTGAAAGGGCATCTGTATATGTGGGGATGGACAAAAGGAGCATGGCCAATGACAGGAGAGTTTCTATTCCACTCAACATTTTGAGGGGGAGGGCACATAGAGTCCTGTGAGGATGACAGGGTTTGACCTCTGACTTCTGGTCACTGACCTCCAGTCTCAGTGAGATACAGGGAAAATAATGATCTCCTTTCTGGCATCTTCTTGGTACATTTTAAGTTATCATGGCATGGAAGGGAAATTCCAGAAGCCCCAGATCCCAGGACCCACTGATAAACCGCAAGACTGTTTCATCTTCTTTATGCTGCAGTGCTAGAATTTTCCAAGTTCATAACCGTGAAGCAAATGCACTACCCTCAGTGGCACAGGATTTAGTGTTTACTCTTTTCCATTTATGCTATATTACATGGGTATCCTTCTCCCTCAGACATGCAGCTCCAGTGGAAAGGTGAGAAAGGAGATCCAGCCCATCAATCCCAGGATGAGTGAGTCTCCCTTCCCAAGCCCAATGCATCCTAGCCTTTTTGATGTCAGACTATGGGAAGGATGGTATCAGAGACAAAAGGACACTGTCGGCATGTTATTAATGTTAAAAATTGTTGACATTCCACGCAGTATGTTTTTCTAATTAGAGCTGAGCCGTGGAGTACTATTCCCATAATCAACATGGGAATGGAAAACTCAGCAAAATTTCATGTATTTGCAATGAAACTGCTTCCCGGCAACATAAAAATGGCTTTTATAACATAAAGGCTGTAATTAGAATAAGTCAAATCAGTTGGAAACGATTAAGGCCAGAGTCGGCAAAGCTGCCTTCTAAATATTTGTCTGGAGATTAGCCTACTCCTGCAGCCTGGAGAATCATCTTTGATTGACTCATATGGCTCGACATGGCAAAGATAATCTTGCAGCAGGCAAATGAACCCCGATTTAGATGTGCATGTTGGTCTTTGCCTCAACCTGACAGGAGGCAGCCCATTGGAAAAGAAGTCAGAAAAAAAAATGAATATGGGGTCACATTAGACAAATTGCTTTAAAAAAAAAGGCAGTACCACAATCATCAATTTAAATTCTTTTCAAATGTGCTAGGTCTTTGAAGCTTTTAGGATGCACTTTAAAAGTCCACGTGGAATAATTTTCTAGCATGTCAATGCGACAGTTGATGTGCGTCTCATTGTATTTAAAATTATAGTCCTGGGATGAGACTCTGTGCTTGCTGCTTGTCTGACATCAGCTATTAAAATACAAGTAAATCTTGGCAGGTAGAAATTTAAAGAAGAAAAGATTACATAAGAAAATTCAGAATTGTTAATATTAATTTGCTAAACAAGGGGATATTGAGTATAGAGAGTTCTCCAGCCCCTCCAATAAGATGCTGAGATGGGGACCTCCCCCTTATTCTTGCTGGAGGGTGAGAAAGGTAGTTAAAATCAGGATAGAGGTTACAGAATGAAAGTGTTACTAAGTATTTCAGCCCAGGGTTTTTTTGAGGCCAGGTGACCAGAATGAAGAGAGGGCTCCTATTACTGCATCCTCAAGAGCACCAGATTAACACTGTACTGGGTGGGAAGGAGGAGGAAACAAGGGAGAGGAGGCAGGAAAATCACAGCTCTCGAGACTGGGCCAGAACATGCATTGCTTCTTGCTTCCCCTTAGAAGAATGGTGTAATCTACACTGACAGGTTCCCCACTCATTTGTAAACCCCTCCAATTCCCAAACTTGTGTGCATGTCTTCACTTAGCCATTGAAAATATAATCAGCCTAATGCATTCTCTTACTGAATTTTAAACCAGCCCATTAAAACTCCTTTAACGTGCTAAAGTCAGCTTCAGAGAGGGTTTCCATTTCATCTTTATTGAGCTGACGCTGTGGTTGCTCTCCCCTTGCACCGCAGTGAGCGCCTGTCAATAATTCAATAGTGTAGCCTTGACGGGCCCATGCCTAGCCTATGCTTTCAACCCAGCCAAGCAGCTTGTCAAAGCCTGATGCTCTGTCAATGGCCGACTGATCTATACTGCATGAACCCCCTCCCTCAGCTCTTGATGTGTCCCTGGGAATAAAAAGAAAGCCATTTCAGAAGTGAACCCAGTGAGAGGCACCTGTTTGTAGAGAATCTTTAATGAGGGCAGGTCACACAATCGTCAACTGGTGTTCAGCACAAGTTCCCATACTTTGTTGGGTTGAACCAGGATGAGGTCTCTGTGTGTTCGCACAGGATACACCCGGGATCCCATTCGTCACGCTGGGGAAAGGATGTCCTTGTCACCCCAGTAATTCTCTCTTATGTGTTTGTGGCACTTCTACTTCATGGTTACAGGAGCCCATGAACTCAAGGATCTGGTAGAAGGAGAATAGAACAGGAATCTAGTGGTTCTTGCTACCTTGGCTAGCTGCATCCTACATCCTCAATGCCTATGATTCCAGATTCCCTCTTCACACCATCACAGAATGTCATGAATCTGAGTTGACTATAGAATTCCAAGAAAATTATATTAAAAATAAAAACAAAAACAAAACTTTCTCAGATTTTTTTTTATAGAGGAATATATATCTATCCACTTTAAAAAGAACAAATCATTTGTATTTTTTTAATCTTGGCATTGATTTATTACTTGAAAATTTCAAACATTTATACAATATGGATCAATCATATTTACCCTCTACCCTCTTCTGCTCCATCTTTCTGTGCCCCACAACACATCTTCTTGCCAGCTTAATGGCATAGGAATGAGTTTTGTTAGCCTGCAATTATCTACTTAGCCTATATGATCTTTAATCCTTAAAAACAAAATCATCCCAACTGAGATGTACAGATAATTCCCCTAATAAGAAGAAATGAGAAGAATATGGATACCATATTTAAATGGTGGATTTTCTGAGTCCCTAAGCTGCTCATTCCTCCCAAAGCCTCCCCCCCTTTTTTTTTTCTGGAATAAATAACATGTTTTCAAGGTGAGCTGTGTACCGGGGCTGTCTCATTCTGTGATGTGAGGACATCTGCATTGCTAATGGATGTGTCTCTTTCTTATGCATACTCTTTCTTGAGCATCCACCTTCATATCTGTGCTCCCCGAGTGGAGTTTGTGGTGGTGGGGGGGTGAAGACAGTAACATAGGTGGGGAAGGAATTCAACAGCATGTTGACAGTGATTGGAAAGCTCTTGCACTGGAAGAGGCTGCCATGGAAGACCCTGGCATTATTTACCCACAGACTATTCAAGTCTTAAGAAAGTAAATTAGCAACTAAGGTTTGGTTGCCTCTCCAGTAAAGAGCAGAGGATTGCACTTTCCTCGTTATTATGGCATACCATAATCGGGAAAGGGATCATCTAAATTAATGCTGTGGTTCCTGGGAGTTGATATGTTGAACTAATAGCATAACAACCGCAGACTGTTCCTAGGCCATCTTGCTGATATAAAGGGTCTTCTAACAAGGCATATGTGTTGAATGCTTAGTTCTCAGCTGGTAAGGCTAACGGAAAGATTGTACAGACACAACCCAGGAATATCTTGTCTTTGCTCATTTCTGCTCCTCTCTCTGCTTCCTGGCTACAAATATGTGTGGTGATCTTCACTGCCAAGCCCTCTTAGTCAACATTGACTGATACTTCTAAAACTGTGAGCGCAAATCGATCTTACCTCCTTAAGTTGTTTCTGTTGGATATTTTGGACAGAGTTGTGCAAAAGTTAATATATCCGTGTCTCTCTCCAATTCCCCGTGGTCATAGTTAAGGTTTGTGGAAGGTCAGAGAGCTGAAGGGTCAGAGCCAGAGTTAGTCAGTAAATAGCTCTGTTGGGACATCTAATCATTAGTATTATAGAAAAACGGAACTAATAGACCTTGTTGTACTTTCCAGGATTTGGATGGCGGGTGCTATTTAATCCACTTACTTACTTGCTTATTTATTTGCCTTTGAGATTTACATGCTCTACACAAATCTCAGTTGGACACAATCAAGTAAGTGGGTGTGTTCTGTGTGTTCGGAATCAATGATCTCAACACTAGGAGACAGATTCTGCTCTGTTTGCAACTAGGTAGGATGAAGGAAGCACAGCAAGTTTTAGGGCTTTATCGCCTTCTCTCCATCCTTTATTCTATATCTCCTATGTATATCACTCTCCAAGAGGTCATAGCTGCATCCCAGGAAGCAATGTCATTCCCACCTGTATCCTCTTATTCAGAGAATGGGAAAGTACTGCTTTATGTTAGATATCACAAACTTTAGTTTAGGCTTTGTTTTCCCCTTTATTGTCTATATAGGAAACCGGTTAGTCTCAATCTCCTTCTCCCTCCCTCTCCCATCTCTCTTACTCACTCACTCAGAGAAAGAACTCCATTAGGGAATTTATGCCGAATGCATGTGACTTGGCAATCCCACCTTCGGAAACTCTATTAGGCTAATAATCTATGTTTGAAGAACAATTGGCATCTAGGGCTTTGCTAATGCTGGAGCTGTTAGCATATTAGTTCCATTTGTGATGGGTAAGTGCTTTTGGAAATGATAAGACTTATCTAATAAAATTTATTTTTAAACAATTAGTCACAGCCCCTTTTTTTTTTCCAAGAGATCCTGTCACCTGTCCTTCCTGTTACACAAGAGTGAAGAAGGGACTCTTGGGGTTTACCAGTTTATCAGTATTTGAAGACAGCTGTCAAAGTCTCTCCTGTCTTAGTACCAGTTTCACATGAGGTATTACAAATATGTTTACCCTTTTTCCTTGTACTTTGCATTATTAGTAGAAGATGCTTAGAAAACAGATGAATTAAAACTAGATTTGGTATGGGTATGTCGGTATGGTTCTAAATTCCCACCCTTTTGGGAGTCTGAGTCAGGAAGATAGAGAGTTAAACTATTAAACTAGCCTGTAGTGAGTTCCATGTTACCAGTCTGGATTACATAACACAACCCTATCTAAAGATTTTGGTTTTTGTTTTTTAATAAAAGGCCAAAAGCATTTCTGGATTCTATAAAATGTGAGGAAGTAGCATATTGGGGATCTTGAGAGATGGTTCAGTGGGTAAGCTTGCTACACCATCATGAAATCATGAGTCTGGTTCTTGGTACCCACATAAAAATAGTCAGGTACAATAGTGGCCATATGATATTTGTACTGGAGAGGCAGAGACAGAAGGATTCCTAAGGCTTCTAGCCCCAGGCTCCAGTGATAGACTCTACCTAAAAAAAAAGATATTCATTCATTCATTCATTCATTCATTCATTCATTTGCTGAGCAATAATTCCTAAGGTTGACCTATGACCTTCATGTGTATATGCACACACATGCATTTACACCTATATACATATGAACACATGTACAACACACACACACACACACACACTAACACACATACTTCTGTTTTTGTAAATCTCTGGCTTATTGGGCAACTTGACCACATCTTAGTCCCTGCTCCAGCTCTATGACATCTACGAGTAACACCTAGCCAGGAGCTTCTCAGTCCACATTTGACATACACTCTGGTCCTTCTTGACCTTGCCTTAACCTATTTTGCTATTCACTGGATACCACAGTGATCAGATTTACGTGGCTATCCTGCATCCTTGCAGAAAACAAAATGAAACAAATAAACAAAACAAACAAAACAACAACAACATAAAACCTTGCCTAGCAATGGTGGCAAGCTGGATGCTTTTGTGTCTAAATTGGGACTTCTTATCTTATCTATGTCTCTCATGCTTTTCCATACCTACGGATGCCAGTAACTCTTTCTCAGCACAGACATGAGTTCATGTAGAGAATGATGTCCTATCCCTGGCACACAACAGAAAACATCTGGTAGTGAATCCATTAGGCAGGCTGTTGCAGTGGCACCAGGAGCCCATGGGTCTGAAACCTGGACTGCACATGACTCAGGAAGGGGACCCAGAAGATCTTACCTTTTGACCTTCATTTGGCTAGAGTGCAAGCTTTGTCCTTGGGGCTTCTGTGACCTCCATAATGCCAGGTGCTTTCCATAACCAAGCCTAGGTGAGGCTAGCCTTCAGGACTCCCTCCCTGCTTCCTGGAACACTCCTCCCTCCCTAGCTCTCCCGTAACAGCCATCCCAGTGCATAAAAAGGAAAAGATAAAGATGATCTTTGGCAGATGTAAAGAGCAGCATTTGTTGAGCTCTGGTTCCTGCAACTCTGCAAGTGGACTTGCACACTGTGCAAACCTTCAGAAGCCCTCTTGTCTGAGGGCTGCAGGAGGTTGGGCCAGAGAGGTAAGACTGAATAGAAATGAGGAGGCCCCGCAAACTGCTTTTGCCCAAGGGCTGGTTTTAATGAGCCTGTCCCTAATGAGTTGTCCCTGCAACTAGCTTCAGGCCTAAACAGATGAGGCAGGGATTCTGCTAAATTTTTGATAGGATTTGCACTGGTTTTTATGAGAAAGCAAGCAGTCGAGAGTGCAAAGTCGGGGTCATGAATCTTTTACGAGGGTGGACGGTTGTCCGTCTTGTCAACCGGAACGGGAAAGACCTAGTTGCTAATAGAAACCTTGGCCTCAGCCCTCCATTCTCACCCACTAGATCAGCTAATTTGGTCCAGGACGGCTGGATGATTTTATTTATTTATTTACTTTCTGATTCAAGACTTGGCCCATGGCCCCCACGAAGAATTCATCTTAAAATTCCATCAAGGGGATGACTTACGCCATCCTGACGAATGATCATGGGTAGAACCATCCTGAGGTTTGTGCAGACTTTTCCCATGGTGCACTGGGAAGGAAACTCCATCAAACACCTTAATTAATATCCTATCCACCACTACCCCATCCCTGTTGGTATCCCCATTCATGTCAAAATATAAGCTTTGCTTTTCTGTTGGAAAAGTCTGACCAAGGCTAAAATGTCATTCTTGATTCCTGTGGAAAAGCTTCTAATGTTTTCTCATGTCTGTCAATTGTAGGATTGAGTGGTACCAGAGATTTCATATACTCCCCCTCTTTTTGCTAATATGAATAGCTGTCAACGAATATATTGCTGCACTTTGATTCATCTACCAAAAGCCAATTTTCTTGGTGGCTTAGAAGGTTACAGAAAATGCTTGATCAGCGACCTTTAAGGCATGGAATGAACTATCGTCCCCTTCCTCTCTCTCGCTTGCTGTCTTTCAAATTAATCATGTAATCGATTTAATAGGCTTGGGCATCATGAGACCTCCACCCTTCTTTGGCATCCTTTCTTCTTTTTTCCTTATGTGTATCAAAGCCCTTGAGTTTTATGGGGTCTAGAACCCAACAACCTGATTTGTCCTAGAAGTATCCTTATCATATGATTCTGTGGTGTGTGATGTGTGTTTTGCAATACACTTCATGTCATACAGTTTGCAGGGAGGGTGTGCCTAAGCTGGCAGAGAGCTGGCCTAGCATGTACAAGGTTCTGGATTTGATTCCCAGCAATGCAGAAACTGTGTAGCGACTCACACCTTAATCCCTGTACTATGAAGGAAGAGGCAAGAAATTATATGTTGAAAACCTTACTTGGCTACATAGCAGTTTCAAGACTATCTTGGGCTACATGAAACCCCACATTACAAAGAATATTTATAAACTGAAATACAAATCTGCATATTTCTATATATAGCTCTATTCTGTTGGACTTTATTTCACATGTGCTGACTTACTTGACCCTCTTAAAAACTAAAGACCTTGGGGATTATCCAAAAGAAACCTCTCCTGCTTTATTAGAGAGGTCAATTCAGTACAGAGAGAAGACCTCACCAAAGACATTGTGCACAGTGATGAATGAACACAAAGTGCATATTCAGAGTTCCAAATGCCCTATAGCAGGGCATGCATACTTTTAGATTTCTGTGTTGCCTGGGGGCAGTTTTTCTCTGATTTGAAATAAAAAACGAACCCTATTTATTTCAAGAGAAACTTGTGATGCGTTTATCTGGCAATAGTCATAGTGCTCTGTGCTTGCAGTGAGGCACACAAGCTCACGCTCATAGAGGTTAAACAAGAACAAGCATGTGCACGCCACTTGGTGAGTGAGGGTCAGTGTTATCCGGAATGACTGTTCAGAGTAACTTCGTAAGTCTTCAGGGTGCTGTCCCTATCGGCACTCATATATGCAGTTCATCCATGTGTTCGTCTCATGTGGAATTCAGGAAAGCTAGGCATGGGGAAGGATGTATGAGATCATCATTTTACGGAGCATATTGACTGAGTGGTAGAGCAGAGTCATAATGTACAGTTAGAATCCTAGCACTCAGATAAACTGGCAGGAAGATTGTGAGTTAAAGAGCAGCCTAGGCTATATAGGGAGACCATGTCTTAACACACACACACACATACACACACACACACACACACACACACACACACACACACACACACACACACACGCATGAGGGAGAGAGAGAGAGAGAGAGACAGAGAGAGAGAGATGGAGAGGGAGAGAGTGAGAGAGAGAGATAGAGAGACAGAGACAGAGAGAGAGACGGAGAGGGAGAGAGAGAGACAGAGACAGAGAGAGACAGCGAGAGAGAAATGGAGGAAGGAACACAGACAGACAGACAGACAGACAGACAGACAGACAGACAAACTAGCAAGGCGTCTGGGAAGATGGCTCAGTGAATAAAGTGTTTGATGAGCATGCATGATGAAATGAATTGGGATCTCAAACACCTATGTGAAACCAGATGTGGGCAAATACATCTCTAACCCCATCCCTGCATCCCTGGCAAATAGAGACAGGTAGTATGTGCTGGCCAGCCCACCTACTCAGAACAGTGACCTCCCTGTTTAATGAAAAATCATGTCTCAAAATATAAGGTACATAACCCACTGAAACGAAATCCCCCACATCCATCTCTGGCCTCCTCACATGTCTGCAATCTTGAGTAGTCCCGCAGTCTCTAAAGTTGGGAGAAAAAGATGAGGATAGTAGGGATGCCACAGGCATCATCCAAGGATGGAGACAATGGGAAAGATCAGGGGAAACCACACCAGGAAAACCATTAGGAAAATAGCATTTCATAGAATTTCTTCTGACCAGGCTCTCACTACCTAGGTTGATTTGGAGATGTGGATCTGTCCCACTTAGCAACATGTATGCTGGATTCTGAGTCTCAGAGCTACATTACCATAATGGATAGAGGATAGAATAACATCCTCTACTCTCATGGCTAAGTCTTACTTTAATGTTTTTTTTTCTCCTTTAGAAATAATGAAAAACAATGCTCATCACTGCCCCAGGGCATGTTTTCTTGTTGTTGAAGGATGCTGGGTTTAAAGAGTTTCCTGGGAAGGGGGAATGGTCTCTTGGAAAGGGTAAAGCATGTGTCTGGGTGGCTCAGAATTAGATAAGGAAAGCTATCATAGTAGTAGTGATATGAATAATGAGCAGTACAGAGAAATTGGTAATTGGACAAGAGTCACGTTGTGTGCTTCCACATAGCCAGAGCCTCATTATCTTACCTGTTTTTAGTGGATTTCCCCACTTCTCCACAGCCCCCTTCAGATACCCATGTATCAATATCCCCATGCTAACTGGCTCTATTGGAAGAACTGAAAGCAGAGATCATAATATTTTCCCTGCATCTACAAAAGCAGGAGTAGCTTTTGGGCATTGAAAAAGTTCATCAGATTGACTTCTCGATGTGTCATCAACACAGCATCAATGACAGTGGTTGCCTGTAGGGAAAATGGCTGTGATCGCTGGACTTAGAGTTGACAATGCCTCCTCACTAGAAAGCTCACCACACAGAATGTGCAGAGAAGTTCTTTTAATGCTCCTGGGATTCAGAACATAGGTGTCATGCTCTTGTTCATGGCTTTGTCCATAGGAAAACATTTGATTCAAACCAAAGATGAGCAAAGCCCCCCATGCCCACATTTTTATGAGTCCTGTTTCCAGACCTCATTTACAGAAGTAGGTTGTTGAACATTTTCAATTGGGAGATGCTTATTTTCCTTCACCTGTGAAGCCTTTTTCCTTCTCACATCTTCCCCTTCCAAGCCTATTTCCATGGGCCAGAATGTTTTTTTCTTCTCATCAGCAGCCAACTCAACAACAGTTCTGAGGACTTTTCCACTGGAGCCAGGTTCTCTTCTGCTACTCCATCTTGTCTGAAGCCTGGGTTAACTGGGACTTAACTCTTTGTCACTGGTGTTGTGTGTAATGACTAATTAATGCAGAGTGCAGAGTAGGAGACAGCACTGGCAGTGACAAATAGGGCTTTTAGTAACCAGCGATGCTCCCAGAATGTTTGCCCAGTGATTGAGACTTCCCTAAACCCATGTGAGTTTAAAGGAAAGAGGACCTTGGCCTGCCCCTCAGTGACTGAGTTCTTGTCACTTGAGTTTGTCAACTTGAGAGCTACCTCAGCCAATGTGTCTGGGAATAGAAAAGGCATGTGGTCCTAATCTCCAAAGTTCAAGAGGTATAGCATAATAGGGGCATGCTTATCTAGGAGAACTACAGGCATATTTCTGGCAAGTTCTCCCTCCCCACCCACATTTACCTATAAATGAACTATGCTCCAATGAGGTTGAGAAAGGGGGATAGGCTGGGAGGAAAGAAGGATGCTTAATGAATTTTAAGCATGCACCAAGTGCTGAGCAGGTTTCACACTAACAGTCTCAAGCAACAGTCTCACACCAGGCCACTCATCGAACCCCATTGTTCATCAGCTGTCAGAATGTGCATGTCCATATCCTGTCTGACCGAGGAGGTCAACATGGCTCCCGGTTATGCAGTCCCACCCAGAAGTTCCAAAAACATCAGAAGCAATATTCTCGTAAATAAAATCCACTCCTTGTCATCCTAAACTTACCTTTGCCTATATTTCCAGCCTAGATACATCTAGCTAAGTAAAATGCAGGATGTACATAATTGGGAGTTCTCTCAAAAAAGAGTAACCAAAATAAGAAATCATAATTAGGCATGATAGAGAAACACATTGTCCAAAACTGTAACTCTAGTATTAGGGAGGCTAAGAGAGAAACATTATGACTTTGGGGTTAGTCTGGGCTAGATAGTAAGCTTCTTTCTCTCTCTCTCTCTCTCTCTCTCTCTCTCTCTCTCTCTCTCTCTCTCTCTATCTCTCTGTATGCATATATATATATATATATATATATATACACATATATATATGACCAATAAGTGGTAGATAGATTGATGATAGATAAATAGATGATAAATAGATGATAGATAGAAAGAGAAGTGTGACAGTATTTTCTGCAGGTACTCTATGAAGCTCAATTTCCCCCTTTCCATGACCCACTTCTCTCAGAAGATTCTTTCTGATATGGGTGACCTTATAACACAACTACAAACTGCACTTGAGACTCCACCTCAATTCTGTACTTCTTGTGTGTGACTCTCAGCTTCATCTATATTAATATATTTACATCCATGCCCCATTCTTAAGTGATGCTTTGAAAAAAATCAATTCTTGACATAAGTGCTTACATCTATTAGAGGCCATCATGTCTTGCTGGGAACAGCAGGAGTGGGTTGTATTCAAACTGACCTAAATTGCAAAATATCATCAGCATGGCTTCTGCAGTTTTCTGCACTATTGTCATTGGTGGAGGGTTCACAGAGCCATCTTGTTAACTCATAGGTGTCCAGGCATTTCAGAATGACTGACTATTGGCTTGAGCTGGGACTTGGTAGCCTTGCTCTGTCATCTCATCTGCTCTAGGAACTGAGGCAGGAGGAATGCAAATTTACATCCTGCTTGGGCTGCAGAGTGTGTGGAAGACCTGTGTAAGTCACTGTAGAAGAGAGATTATGATATATCTTAGAGAAAAGCGTGTACCTAGTGTGCAGGAAGCCCTGCTTAAAGTACTCAGTACTTCAATAAATAAGTAAATCTTGGTTTTGGAGGACTGTCTGTTCCTAAAAATAGGTTACCTTCCCACAATTCTAAAGCACAAGGAGCTTTGATGGCTGCTACTCTGAAGATGCAACATTAAGTTGAGGTTTAAAGAAAGGATGGAAATCATCAAGTATATTAGATTTCTAAAAAGTTTCTGTGATGCTACAAGGAGAGAGAGAGAGGAGAGAGAGAGAGAGAGAGAGAGACACAGAGACACAGAGACAGAGAGACAGAAAGAGACAGAGAGAAGCCTGTCAGTTTGTAAGCAGGCTTGGTTCCTCCTGGGAGTGATCAGTTCTGTGCCTCTCTCCAAAGTTTTATCTGCATAGGTCCAATCTCTGACTCCATCAGTACCTAATCTTAAAACTGAATGTCACTGAATTTATATCCCACCCTAATCCTCTCTTAAATAGTTATATCACCAAATTTCCCATTTTTCTAGTAGGTTCCATTATAGGGTTTTAGTAGGGCTCAATTTTGTAGGGGACACTCTTCAATTTGCCAGGTAAAGGTGGTGTGGTAGTGGAGGTCAGTTAAAAGAGGCATGTGACACACTTGAAAGCTCATGAAGTGCAAAGGTATAGCTTGCTTCCAAGATACTTCAGGTTTCTAGAATAGATTCTCCTGGCAATTTGCAGTGAAAGAAAAAAAACTGAGGTTTAGCCTTATGGAGGGTTTAGCTTGAATGTGGCAGTAGCAGGGAAGGACCTGTAAGAATGGAACCCATTCAATATTGACCCTGTGACACCTAAGGGGTTTCAGCAGGAAGGACACCGATAGGGATGTCCCCATGAATGAAGGCCACAGTCTGGAGAGTTTTCACATCATTTCTAGAGAATATTCTGAGGCAGGGGAACCTGGCCCTCCCCAACCAGCGTTGGGAGACATTGTCCCGGAGCTTTAAGATATCTGCAGATGTAAATGAAGAAAGAAAGCTGAGGCTGGCAGGAGGCCTGGGCCTAGAGCTAGACCACCATCTGCCTGGTCAGGATTCAGGAAAAGCTGACAATGTTACAGCAAACACAGATATGCTGGGATTTGGGGCAAGTTATTTCTGGAGTCACAGTGGCGCCTTTCCACTTCATTCTTTTTGTTGTCTTGTTTTTCAGACAGACTTTTACTATATAACCCAGGCTGGACTGGAACTTATAGCAACCTTGCCCCAACCTCCCAAACACTGGCTTTCCAGACTCATGCTCTCATGCCTAGTTCTCTGTTTCATTCTTACTGATGATCACCAGGGATGCTCCATAGGATTCTTGCTTTATCCATTTCTCCATCTGCAGCAAAGGCTCCCTAAGGACCTTTGCATTGTCATCGGTATCCTGGATGGGTACTCAATGCCCAGACCTGGCAGGAATTGGTCTTTATTGGTTACCATACCAACTTCACTACTATATTACTCTGTCCCTTGTCAAGAGGACATGGCTCTTTGGGTCATGCTGTGTCCCTTCAATCTATTCTGTAGTTCTGTCATGACTTACATTGCTGTTTACTTATTTCCAAAATTCTCTTCTCATTTTCATTAAACTTTTAATCCCTGCTAGACTGAGATCTGAGCATCCTTTGAGTCTGAAGAGTAGTTGGTGCCTAGTATGCTTTCAATGTTGACTCATTAAAACAATACTTTTAGCTGTGGGACAGTGGGGTGTGTGTGTGCGTGTGTGCATGTGTATGTGTGTGTGTGTGTGTGTGTGTGTCTGTGTGTTTCATAAAATTATGTAAAGTCCTGGCTTTGTGTCATGAAACAGTGCTTGGTCCTTGAGGGGAAGCTGTTCTGATGAAAAAGCAAAGAGGAAGTCTTCTGCATGGTCAAAGCCCTGGAGGCATCTGAGAGGGGTGCTCTAGAAACATTGGGGTGAAAGGTGTGAAGAATTGCATCTTTGGCTCCAGATACAAAGTGGGGAATCTGGAGAGTGGGGAGAGGGTTATCAACAGAGTTGGGGTCAGAGAGGCACCTGGTTTCAAACATGGATTTCAGGCTCATTCTAGACACTGATGTGTAGGAGCATGAGGATGAATGGGAACAACAGACAACAGAGAATGGGTTCTCAGAACCCTGGAGGAATTCTGGGCATATTGGTAGTTTAGGGACACATTTTCCTAGAATACAAGAGGCCCTGGGTTTGATTTCTAACATTGTGTAGTGGGACATTGTGGAATATACTTGTAATCACAGCACTCACTAGGTAGAGCAGGAAGCTCAGCAGTTCTGGGTCACAATGAGCTGTGAAGTAAGTTCTCGTTTTGGTCTTTAAAACATGAGGCCCTGTGCCAGAATACCAAAGAATCCAAAAACCCAATGGAAAAACAGTGAAGGAGTGAGGAAGAAAAACAGGAAATGAAGACAGAAAAGAAGGAAGTCATCTAACTTTAGCTGGAATCAAAGGGGAGAATTTCCCGGACCAAGTTCACAGGTCAGAGGCCCTAGGAGTAAGCCATCTCCCCTCTCAGGATACTGGTTGTAGGGTTGCTCGCAGCTGTCTCTCAGGCTGTACGTGCTGGTATTAGTGTAAAGGTCGTTGGTAGCATGTCTGGGATTGACTGGTTACTGGATCCCCTCCCTCTTTCTGGTCCCCTGAATTTGAAGTGAGAAGAAAGGACTCAAGGTCATTCCTAAGAACTAGGAGTCTTGTAGGTTGGTGAGGAGGCACAGCTACAGGCACATCTGGAAGCAAACATCAGTATGGAAACACTAGGATGAGTGAGTTTCAAGACAAATGTCTATGCCAGGGTCTAACTGCTTAGAGGCCAGCTCGGTGGAGCCTATGTAATGTGCAGATGCCAATCTTTGCTGTGATCACCCCTGGGATTCTCTCAGAGTCATCTGGGAGTCCCCATGTGACACAGAGAAGCCTGCTGTGCTAGGGGGAACAGCTGGTTAAAGTACTGGAGGCGGAGGAAACCAGAAAGTGCAGGCATCTTCCTGGGGCATGGCATATCAAGGGAGGGGGTATGGGTTTTCTTGGATTTCTAAGAAGGCTTTAAGGGTGAGGCCATACATACCTAACATGCAATTGAGTCCATCAAGCACTACCTGCACACTCTGCTCTTTTTTTTTGTATAAAATATGAATAGTCCATCCTTTCCCTGCTATTCCTCAGGGGAGTAAGGAAGAAGAAGGTAGTACCTTGCTTGTTCTACCTCACTTGCCTGACTTGGGTGCACTCACTCTCCTATGCACCTTAAACTTGAACATGAGCCCATGGTGCGAACCCAGAGTACTTTGCAGTGTACTTTATTTGCTTCCTGGAATGAGAGAACCATTCTCTATGCTCATTCTTTCCCCTAGACTTTCTATTCAAAGTAAATTACAAACATTCCCTTAGATTGGACTTTCTTAACATTTTGTACTTAAGTCTGCCTGCCTTTAATAGAGTTTTTGACATTGTTCCTACAATGTCTTTCTGAGGCAGGAGCATTAAAACATTCTGGGAAAGATATATTTATTTCTCATCTCAAAGGGGCAGGGCCAGATGTGTCAGGTTCAGTGGCGATC